>CP025652.1:21024724-21069957 GCA_003576665.1 Ipomoea trifida | reverse complement strand
AGTACTCCAATATATAATGTCTATATATTATTACCATTGAAGAATGTTTGTGAACGGTAACAATAGTTGGAAAGATAATGGAAGTTATAATTATATATAAATAACAGAAAAAACGGACATAAATTAAGGGTATAAACTTCATTCACACTTATTAACTTTTAGGTTATTTTTATTATATAACATATATAACAAATAATATATTCACTTTCAAGAATTAAAATGAACCAAAAAGAAAAAAATACAATTTATATATTACAGCTAAAAAAATAATAATAATAAATTCTGGCCATCAACTAAACATTAAAAAAATAAATTATTTTTTAAAAAAATAAATTATTTTTTTAAAAAATAAATCATTTATAAATCATTTTTGAAAATCATTTTATAGATTTGGAAACAAAACCTTAGTTAAAAATGTTAAAAAACACCTTTACCTTTTAGATATTTTGCGGAATTTCATTCTTTTACATGTAAGACATTTTGAAAATTTTGAACGAAATTTAACCAATTCAAGAAGTAAAAAGTAAATTAAGTCAAACTATCAGCCAAGCAACTAAAATACAAATTAAATATAACAATAATAAAGAAAAGTAAATAATAGGTCAAAAGAAGTTATCATAATTCATAAGTCATATTAAGTTTGGGTCTACATGCAGTTGAATCACATATTGTGATTTACGGCTTCCATTAATTTTCAGGATTAGGTGAGAGGCTTTTAAGTTTGGCTCAAATTATATCATGACCATATTACACCAATTGTATTGTAGACCCTCATCCAGAGTATATATGCGTTTTTTGTTAATATATTATGTATTTTCAGTTAACAGATTATATATTTATAAATAAACTGAAAGTATACTATATGTTAATTGAATATACATAATAATATATTAATTGCAAATACATACCTAGGTCATGTTTGGTAACATAGTTAGCTTATCAATCAATTTGTTTATTTGACCACTATTAATTGTTTGACTTCGTTAACAACCAATAGAAGTGTTTGATTAATTAGTTTTTTTTTTTTTTTTGTTTTTTGTAATAACTTATTGTTTTAAAACACTAAAATTCAAAAGCTGCTCAAACCAGCTTTTTTGATAAGTTTTTTGATAAAGTCATTTTGCATATGTAATAAGATATTTGCTAACAGCTAATTTACCAAACACTTTTCTACAATAAGCTAATGCTATTAACTAGTTAAATCCACTAACTCAATCAATTAATAGCTATCAGCTAACAGCTATTTACTAAACACCCCATAATGTATACATAATTCACAATCACCATGTTACATGATTAATCATTGTAAATTTGGATTCAAACTTAATAAAATTAAAAAAAAAATGTAAATAACAGGTGACAGACTGAAAACATCTTTAGGGTGTTTGCACAAGCTAGCATTATTTACGTGCATCAATTAAATATAGATCAGGAAAAAGAAAAAAATGATTATTTTTCCTTTTGGAACATAAAATATGGGGTATAGTTAAGGGGTGGGTGAAATTAAGGCACCGACTGGGAGGTTGATTCATTTAATGAGGTTTTAACTTACTAGGTTTATTTATTATGCAACTCAGAATCCTTAAAACTTTTACTTTATTGCTTCAAACTTTAACTTACCTTCATTATATTTAAAACTTCAACTCACCCATCAATATGCCATCATGTCATCTCATGTGCTTAGCTGTCGTTTGTTGTTTGGTCGAGAATAATATGCACTAAAAAATCAAATATATATATATATATATATATATATATATATATATATATATATATATATATATATATATATAATTGTTTGTAAAATTATTTAATTCGCAATTATTTAAATTAATAACAAATTTTTATAGATAAAATATTGAAACTCGTAGATGTTCAAGCTATAACTATTTAATCTGTTAATATTTTACTCTTTTATTGTAGTTAGCATGATGCAATAAAGTGTTTTAAATAGTAACAATTTTATTAAAAGTAAGAGTATAATTACTCTTCGATAAGAGGCTAGCTTATTTTCGAAAGCTACCTAAAGTAGCATTTCAAAATAAACTCTTATTTTAAGCTACTAGCATTGTAATAGAGTCAGTAGTATTCAAAAAAAAAAAAAAAAAAGCTACTAGCTTATTTTGAGAACATTACCAATCAGTAGTAGCTTAAAATAAGCTATAAGCTCCTAAATAAGCTCTGCCAAACAGAGCCCTTGTATCAAATTAAAAGTGAATATTCAAAAAATAATAATATCTTTCACCATTTATAATAATGGTTGAAAAAACAAAAATCAAATTAATTATGTAAATATTATTATATTTAAATTCATACCACAAAGGAGAAAAGCGAGTTACAAAAAGAATAGAAAAAATGTAATGAGTTCATTTTTGTACAATAATTTAATTGTAATAATAATAATAATAATAATAATAATAATAATAATAATAATAATAATAATAATAATAATATTATTATTATTATTATTATTATTATTATTATTATTATTATTATTATTATTATTAAAAGGTTGAAAAAAATATTTTGTAATAAATGAAGTTAAGAATAATAATAAGTTAAAAGAACATTTTGTCATCAAAGTTTATACATAAAGAGAAAAGCTAAAAGAGAAATACGATAACGTTTAAAACATATCATTGTACAAGGAATAAATCAAAATATACAAATGTTCAATGTATATATTACACTAACCTCAACTTATTCATTGATAACCAATGAAAATAAATAGTTGAAAAAATGTATTTTTATTTGTTTAATATGAAACTTTAATTATTCTAACCCATATCTTTGTTGTTGCACAATACACCCCTAACCTTATTTGCAAAAATTAATTTCATGCATAGAACAACGGATCTATAAACCTCCATTAGAATACACACACATTCATATGCAATTTTTGTCAAAAAAAAATACATGATAATTAAACATGGATTATGAGCCAAATTACAATGGATCGAAGATTCACTATTCCGTTGCTGAATAGAAGAAAATCACAACCTTTTTATAATAATAATAATAATAATAATAATAATAATAATAATAATAATAATAATAGGGGTTTGTTTTACCACAGCTAAAAAGATATGGGTCTATGTGTTTGATAATATAGTTAGATTATCAGTTAATTTTGATTTATTTGACCACTATTAGTTATTTGACTTGGTTAAATAATCAATATAAGCGTTTAATTAATTAGTTTTTTATAACAGCTTATTGTTCCAAAATGCTAAAATTCAAAAAGTTACTCAAAACAGCTTTTTCGATCAACTTTTTGAGAAAGTCACTTTGCATATAATCATCAGCTATCAGCTAGCAGCTAATTTACCAAACATCTTTCTACAATCAGCTAATGTTATCAACTAGTCAAACTCACTAACCCAATCAGATATTTACCAAACATCCCATGGATTAACATAATAAAATTACATAAATAAAGGATTAAAATAGCTTCTTTTTTTTTTTTTTTTATCAAAAAAAGGTTTATTTTTTAAAGCCTCATAGATAGTGTAATGTAATATTGAAGATAAAATTAGAAAAAGAAATTAAATAACAAAATAAAAAATAATATTCATAACATCAGTATATTGATGATGGACCACCAGAGAGAAAGGGCGTGTTTTAAGTACACCAAGTGATGATTGGACAATAGAAATGGAGGGAGAAAGATGGTGTTTGGTTTTGATAATATATGCCGTTGAAATGGCAATGTAATGGCGTCTCGGTCTTCCATTCCATTCCATTCTTTGAATGGACTTAATTGGACTACATCTTTCCCCTTAGAAGACCTGGTATATATATGTATCACTATTATTTATTATCTTGATAACCCCAGATTTCATGAATTCGCCTCACGCCCATTAGAAGTGTACACTTTTGCTCACAAAAAATTCAATCCAAACACAAATCTTCAATGTTCGTAACATGAATCAAAGCCCCACTTTAGTACTATAAGCTAGTCTTAAATAAGACTCTTTTTTGGGGGGGAGGAGGGTGGGGGAGTGGGGGGGAAGAACCTGTAGTTACTATCTGATTATGAGCACTAAATAAACTCCGTCTTGTAACTCTAGCCAGCAAAGGACCACAAGAGGTAAATCAACTTAGGTTGTCCATAGTTGACCGACTCAAATTAAAAAGGTCAATAAGCAACTCCTACTTAGAGGTCAACGAGGAAGAAAATCATGTAGTCACTATTTGATTATGAGCGCAGAGTAAACTCCACCTTGTAATCCTAACCAACAAAGGACAACAATGAGGTAAAACAGTCTAGGTTGCCCATAGTTAACTGACTCAAATAAGAAAGGTCAACAGGTCACTCTCACGAGGATCGAACTTAAAATATTGTAATTACTAAATCAACCATCTGAAATGAATTTTAAATATGTACAAAAATATAATTTCTTATTATTTTTACATATAAACATATGCTATATTTTTTGTGCGAGATAATTGAATACAAGTTTTTGTATTATTTATAAGGTGAAAATGACACTGATAAAATATATTAAAAGGTTAACGTGGATTCACATAATCACACAGCATGTGCCGTGAAAATGTTTAAAATCTAAGGTGTACTAACTCCGACACTGTTGAACACCAACTCATCCTTGTATTTTTAGAATGAAAACAACTTCTACTAAAAGCGTGTACCAAGTACCAACATTAGGTTTCCTAGTAAAATGTTCGTTCAATTCCTTTGGTAAGAGCATCACCAATGATAATTTTTGCTCAATTTTTTTCAAGTTTTTTTAAAAAAAAAAAAAATTTTTTGGGTCTAGTAATGGAGAGAGAATCGAAAAGATAGTCTCGCAAGTGCAAGCTTTTACTTCTTTTTTTTTTTTTTTTTAATTGGATTTTGTGTGAGAAAAAAAAAAAAAAACTAAAACTACTAGTCGCGTACTCGCATCATAAACGGTTAATTTTAATAAAAAGAATTGACAAAGATCTTAACTGTTACGAATGCTATAGGGTAGTTTATGTTCAAAAATATTTTTCTCTACCTACTACTGAAGCACAAAGAGCCAAACTTAAGAGGGTCACAGCTATGCCACTTGACCACAAGGTCTTTGGCTATGAAAATGAACTAGGAAGTTAGAATTAATCACGTTTAAGGTGACCAACAAAGTGACTGACTAGTTAGCAAGAGAAGCAATGACGACCCAAGCTAGAGGGTTGAAGACCCCACCATAGCCGGTTGCCAGAATTGTTTAGGGCGATGATGTTGCTCAATTTGACTGAAGGGTGATACATGTGGATCGGATATCGATTGTTTCGAGTGATCTCTCTTCCGTAACAAAAAAATATTGACTTTATTTACTTTCTCATGGGTCCAAGGTAGAGTCAGGACAACTGAGAAACTTCAGTTATTTAAAAAAAAAAACAAAAAACTAAGAAATGAGGATTCTGAAAACTCAACAATTCAATTTATTAATTAACATATATAGTATAGTATAACATGCTCCTTTTGTTTTATTTTTTATTTTTTTTTTATTTTTTTTTAATGTTAAATCGTACTACACTCGTACAAGAACAGATATTTTTTATTTTGATGCACCATCCTGCATATTTTTAAACATCAAGCAACTCCCTCTTTTTAAAAATAAAAAATAAAAATTTCACATACTGTACAGCTTGAGTATATATGAATGTGTGATAATAATTGACATGGACTCACATACACTATACATGCGATTTTTTTATTTTATTTATTTATTTATTTATTTTTTTGTGAAAATTCTCATCACGTATAAATCGCAATTGTTTCTAAACACTAGAAAATCAAGATAGAAACATAAACATAAACATAAACATAAACAGTACTATATATACCATTACCATAATGGATAGATGGGTGCATATGTTGATGTTACTTAATCATATATGAATTTACCATAAATTGACTATGATAGATAGGTGGGCGCAAGTTGTGCACACATATTTTTACATTTAGACGAGAAAAACTTGTAGTCATTACCCTTGAATGTAGCGATATCAATCGGTACAACTTTATCAGCTTTAAGTCAACTTTGTCGGACTTACTAATTTCGAGCTTATCGGGTTGAAAACTTTTAATCTTAATCCTAAACCTTTGAATTGTTGGGTTTATTGGTTTCGTGTTATTTGTGCTGAATTTTTATCAAACAAAATTTTTTTGGCCCTAATGTTTAAAATTTTCCATTTTATCGAGTCATCCTGACAATTTTTTGTTAAGATTGACATCCATACTTTGGAGGTGTGTACTGTCCACTAGGTAAACCCCACTCCTAAATTATATTACTCGTGAATTTGTTAATTCTACCATGAATTAATTATGTAAAACTATGTCAAATAGTTACAAATCTTTACATTTTTTTTTTATCAATTAACATTATTAATAAAAAAAGGAAAAAAGTATTTCATCAATAATATTGAACACCCTTAAAAATAAGTCACTCACTAATAATTATTACTACTTGATGTGTCACTATTTTATTAAATATTTTTTATTTTATTATTACATAAATTATTTATTACTTAGCTTATGGGAGGACCAATTAATTCACAAGTAATACATGATTTTTTTGATTAAGCCAATGTCACATCATATGGAATTATGCAGGACTTAAGCAGCTTTGGCCCTCCATGAACATAAATGTAACACCGCGTTAAGATTCAGATATTTTTATGAATATTTTACTATTTTAGTTTTTTTTTTTTTGTTCATTATAGAACCAAAGCTGCCATAATCTTACAATTAGTTGATGGTGTGTATATATATATATATATATTGGTTAAATATGGACCATGTTTTCCATGCGGCCGGTACAGATTGCACTAATAGGTATGCATAAATACACCATACAGTGTTCGAAAATGCACCAGAATGAAATGCACAAATACACTACACACCAAAAAATACACATAAGGGTGCATTTTCGAATACTTTGTGGTGCATCTATGCGTACTTAATGGTGGGTGACTGCACCGTCTGTATGGGACTATGGGCGCACGGGATGCCCTGTCCGCATGAGAACCTGACCCTGTGTATGCGTGTGTGTGTGTTTTTTTTTTTTGCATAAATTATATCGTGAACTAGGGTTTACTATGCGTATTGTGGATTTTGGTCCAGATTATGTACCTATTGCAATTAATATATTATGTACTTCTAATTAATAGATAGATTATGTATGTGCAAATAATCTGAAAGTACATAATATGTTAATTACAACATGTATATAACTTATTATGTATACAATATGTTAAGTACATACATCATCTAAATAGGGTCCACACGTATGGTGAACATTGATATGTTTTGTCAAATTTAATAGTAGAAAAGCAAAACTATTGATCATGAATAATTGGAAAGAAAAAAAAAAAAAAGAATTCCCTAATATTATTTGAAGAAAATTTGCAATTAGTATTATAGTTCATGTAGACACTTGCATGTACTTGGCGGCGGATTAGGAGAAGATTTAAGAATGGATCATTAATTACACACACAATATGGCAATTTGGGCTGCTTGCATATATAATGTCCAATCTACCCCTCCACCCCCTACCCCCCACCCCATAACACTTCCTAGCTAGCTCCTATATATATGGGATTGTATGCCGTTTGTCCAGCACAAGAAGTTGAGAGAGAATTTCCCTTATTTCAAGGCACACACCATTTTGGCTTGGCTTGTCTGTTAAGTTGTAGATCAAAGAAGGAAAGAAAGAAAGAAAGATGATTAGGTCAATCACAGGCATTCCAGGGCCAAGTGGGTTTGGTTCTGCTTCCACTGCTGACCAAGTCACTCTGGGCATTGATGCTTCCAACCTCACTGCCATTGTTACAGGTTTGATAAGCTTCTTTCTTCTTGGTTTCACATTTATGCACACAATCAGCCAAACTAATCAGCCAAGTTAATCAGACTGTTAGCTTGGTAACTATATGTTCTAAGTTTCACTTTCACTGTGAGCAGTCTATTGACTCTCTTAGTTTGAGCTGGTATGGTCAGCACTTAAACTGGTTTATATATATACTTCAAAATTTACCCAGTAAACACATACTTAAGTAATGGTTGGAGATTTTACTTGTGCCCAAAGAAAAAGAATGTGTTCATTTTTGCTACCGTCCTAAGCTATTTAGCTCTATTAGGTACTTGGAAAAATTTTGTGAACGAAAGGTGTAGATGGGGCCAAGTTTGTGGGGGAAGGGTAGAAGGGGACAGGTGAAGAATGATTCAATATTGGGATGTTGAACTAACTTCATTGTACTGTTCAAATTTCTGCAGTTCTGTTGCTTCAACAAATTCTTTTATTCCTTAATACAAGGCACAGTAATTAATTTAAACGAGTTAATTAATAAATCATCTCATTTTCCTTTTTAACCCGTTTAACCATCCAAAGTTGTCAAAAATATTTCTTTGAACGAGTTGATAAATTATATGATTTTTCTTATTAACTCGTTTAACCTACTCAAAAGCTGCTAATTTTTTCTCATTTTTTAGTGGTAAAGGGTAACCCGGATCTCCAAACTTTCTCTATATAAACATATAGAAAACTTTATATATGGTGAGTAAAATTAACATAGAAGCAATCTGAGATTTGACTTATGATCCTTCAACAAAGACAAGAGATGATGAGCTTTAGTAGGACATAGTATGTATGTGTACTATATTTCCCTGTTAGGTGCAATGTCATCCCTTGCATGTTTTCCATCTTTGAAAAAACTTGAGACCCACAACCACACAGATGTGTGTGAAAATAGAGAAATAAGGTCAAATATGGAGGGCAATTAGTACTTAGTAGCACCAATATGACTCCTTCCTGGAAATCTTGCCTTCACTATATCAACCACCTTAAAATTTGGACGGAACTTTTTCACATAAGATAGTAGCCACCTAGGATAACCCCAGTTAAGATGGCTTAAAATATAAATTTGTATCATAAGATAAGGAGTTTGAATATCAGCTTTCTTGATTTGAATCAGTCAGTTATGAGCAACCTGGATTGATTTACTCATTTACCTCCTTGTGATCATTTGCTGACTAGGACCACAAGACAGGTAGTAACTATGGGTTTCTCTCGGTCACCTTAACCCCGAAAATAGTTGTCACCTTAAAGTAGTGGTTAGTATCACTTATCACTGAAACAAGGTGGTCCTAATTTTCAGACCATTACACCAAATTTTAAAGTAATTGGGTTTGAGCATTTACAGACCACCCTAGAGGGTAGGGAAGTAATTAAGATGTGGTTGAGTAACATAGAGTTATGGTTTTGGCGGTGCAGGTGGTGCAAGTGGCATTGGGTTAGAAACCGTGAGAGTTTTAGCCCAAAGGAAAGTGCATGTGATCATAGCTGCGAGGAACACAGACGCTGCAAAAGACGCAAAAGACCTCATCCTCAGAGACAACAGAACAGCTAAAGTTGATATCATGAAACTTGACCTCAACTCAATCAGATCAATTAAGGCATTTGCTGATGATTTCAAAGCCCTTAGACTCCCCCTCAACATCTTAATGTAAGCTACACATCTCTTCTCTTCATCATAAACGTATAAAGAGACTGTTAGGCAGAGGCTGGTAAAAGGGTCAAGTCCAGTAATTATTGGGCAGAGACTAGTGAAAGGTCAAGTCCTGCTGTGAGCTATAGTTTTTGGCGTAGTGATAAACGTTTGATCATAAAAATAGTGTCAGAGCCAATGAGCAAAAGTCACTAGGACGAGTTTTATTGGGCCTTCAATTCGATTCCTCATAATGAATTTTGGGATTTGCAGAAACAATGCGGGAATCATGTTCTGCCCATTTCAGCTCTCAGAGGATGGATATGAGATGCAATTCGCGACGAACCATCTCGGTGTGTAACACTGCATTATTCTCTTTTTACAGCTACTATACATAAACACAACATAGTATGATGCGATTGGACTGTTGTAAAGCTGTTTGGTTGTTAATGTTGTCTGTTTTCACAGGTCATTTTTACTTGACAAATCTCCTCCTAGATAGAATGAAGGAAACTGCAAAAGCCTCTGGCATTGAGGGCAGGATTGTGAACCTGTCATCAATCGCTCACCGTTATCCTTACAGAAAAGGGATAAGATTTGACAAGATTAATGACAAGAAAAGGTATTTACTATACTATCAGCCACTGTGTTTTTTTAAGGTTTTTTTTTTCATGGGTGTTATATATCCTTGTCCACAAAAAACGATTCTCAAATAGGGATCTTCACATCCTGACCCTATAAAATTGTGGAGGGACAAATTACAGTATAGTGCCCACATGGAACCACCCACAAGAGAGTGAAACTCCTCTGCTATGCCTGCCAAGACCATTATTAGGCCTTTTTTTTTCATAGGCGTTTTCCTTGCCCATAAAAGGCGAAATCCCTAGTCTAAGCCCTATATCCGAGCCTGACAGAATTTTAGAGGGGTAAATCACTGTGGTCAACAGCTCATTAGATAAGAAGATCAGTGTTTGGTATCCACAAGAAGTCACCCTCATTACAAGAGGATAAAATTCTCACACTGCGACTGTCAGGACCATTAGAAGTTTTTTTTTATATTTTTTTTCATGGTTGTTATACTGTTATCCTTGTACTCATCAACTTTGTCACTTTGGATCAGTTATGATGACAAAATGGCATATGGGCAATCAAAGCTAGCGAACATATTACATGCCAATGAGCTTTCTCGACGTTTACAGGTAACATATATTATTATTATTATAGTCCATTTGTCTCACAAAACGTACGTGTCACGTTTAAAGACATACAAAGTTGAATTATTTTAATTTGGTAATATTTATCTGTTTTTATTTGTAGGAAGAGGGAGCAAATATTACTGTTAATTCAGTGCATCCAGGGGTGATAATGACAAATCTGATGAGACACTCTACCATTACTATGAGTATGTATCAACACATCATCTATACAAACTTAAATGCACTTATATATTTATTATTTATATTTTATTTTATATTTGCAGATATTTTGAGGGTTTTCACTTCAGTGATTTGGAAGAATGTTCCTCAGGTAAATTATAAAACTATTTAGTATGATTTATGGATATTATCGAAGTCATGAAATGGGCAAAGATAAAGATTATCCATTTCCTATATATTAGGAACATTTTTGTTCTTGCCGGTGGTCCATATATACTACTTGTCTTAATGTCCACACATGACAAATGAGTGAATGGGGGGACTCTAGTGAGTTGAAAACGACTTAGGTTAAGTTAGGTTGGTAAAAAATTAAATCAAGTTAGGTATGTGAAAAGAACTCTATATTTTGTTTCGAAGAAAGGGTCCGAATGAGTGAAGCATAATTTTTATTTTACAGGAGTAGAGTTTACACAGTACACACCTTTAAAGTTTTGATTTTTTCTGATTATAACTACCTACACGTTAAAAAATAATAAATATCCATTAAAGCGAACGAGTTAATTGGCATCTCATTATCAATTGATACATTTAGCAAAATATTTCGGCCCACCCATCATGTATCATTAAAGGCGTATATTTTAACTTAATATCGTGAAAAATTAATTTTTTTAATAATTTGAATCACACATATAAAATAAATGGAATGAATATATATATATATATATATATATATATATATATATATATATATATATATATATATATATATATTAATTAGGGGATTTATGGTATGATGTTGCAGGGGGCAGCTACAACTTGTTATGTGGCACTTCATCCGGATATGAAGGGCGTCACGGGAAAGTACTTCGTTGACTGCAACGAGTGCAAGCCAACGAAGCTGGCCAGAAGTGAAGCTTTGGGAAAAGAGCTTTGGGATTTCAGCAACCAGCTCATTCAAGAAGCTCAAAAGAAGTGAACATTGTGCTTCCCTATCACATAATTATTTAATTGGTTGTGTCTAAAAATATTTATTATGTATGCTTTTAAATATATTGTTTTCAAAGAGGTTGAAATCTCCAACCCAAGGGCCTCATACTCCGGCCTGCATTGGTGGTTGGTTGGCTGTAGCCTGTATTGAGGGCATGAAATAATCTTTTTTATTGTAACTATTAAGCAATGGCAAAAATGGTGGATTATTATTTAATTTGCGATTTAATTCTCTTTTGTGATTTGAGAATTATTATATAAAAGTAGAATTTACTTAATGCATCTTAGGGTAGTGATTGTAAGTTTCTCTCGTCACTCTCAGCAAGGTTGCAAATCGCGCCTAGGCGCTAGGCGGCCCGCGACTGCGGGTCGAGGAAGGCCGAAATCGGCCTCCTCCGCGGCCAACCGCCTAGGTGGTCTAGGTTAGTAGATGTGGCTATTCAATTTTTATCAGTTTTGTTCACACCGATCAAATTGCTAGGATAGTCAAAATTTACTGAAAAATATTATATTAATAGATAAAATAATGAAGGTATTTTAGTCTTTTTACTCATCTTTTCCTGCTGCTTTATTTTTCCAAATAAAACCTAATGACAAATGTAATCAATCCATCTCACAGTATTAATTTTTCAATTCTTACAATAACACAACTTATATATTACTCTCTCCATCTTATTTTATACGTTTTGTTCAACTATTGGAGTTTAAGCTAGTCAACTTGTTTGCAATTTAATGGATAGTAATTAACTATTTGTCCCAAATTTAGGTTGAAATGGACTTAGCCATGGGCTCATTCAGTCATTTGGGACCTCAACCAGGGTGGTACCAAACCGGTTCATGGTCCCAAATCAACAAGTGGTCCCAATTCCCAAATACCCTAGCTCATAGGCCATCATCCCAAGCCATTTGGTGGTCTCAATTTTGGTCACATTAAACAAGTCCGACGTGTTAGATTCATCCAATTTTCAACTCTACTTCTAGGTAGGTCAAGGTAACGATTAGAAAGTGAAATAAATATACCTATTAGTATAGAAATCTATAAAAGTTCTCTTTTTGTTTGTATAAAAGTACCTATTAGTATAGAAATCTATAAGTTCTCTTTTTGTTTGTACAAAAGGATTGAAATCAAACGGTTCCATACTTAAAACAGCGAACGTCGTATAAAGAGACAATGAAAGTTGTATCTTTAAAATTTGTTATTTCTTCCATTCAAATTGTTTATATATTCAACTTTATTTTTTATACTTGTATAGCAGTTAGTGCCTTGTACTTCTTGTCAAGATCAAACACTTACTACTCTGTCAAAATTTATATCTGAGAGCAAATGCACAACTTTATTTCTTTATACTTGATAGCAATCAACCCTTATGTTTTAATGATATGATGTTGAATTTGGTTCTACCGGCCTCGCCAAACAATTTATTATTTTTTCCTTAAAGAGACAACCAAGTAATGTATATATGTTGGGACCATAATAACTAGTGTTGCTACCCACCATTTTTTGTTTTATTGTCGTTCTTGCAATTTTTATCAAAATTGATATGGTGTAGCTCCCTAATATTTATTTATTTATTTTCTAAAAATGTACTTCTATATATTTTATCTCTATTCCAATAAATAAAACATCATTCAGTCGTATATAGTTTTTTTTTTTAATATTATATACAACGTTTAAAATACCGTTATAGATTAAGTAGCCATATAAAATATTTAATATACATCGGTTCTAAACAATCGTTGTATATAGTATTTAATATACGACGGTTGTTTGTCAGTCACCTATACATCACTTAGTAAACCGTCGCATATGTGCAAAAAAACATCGTCGTAGTATCTATTTTCTGTAGTATAGTGGTCATGTGCATATTGGTTCATAATTATTACACTCCATAAAAGTTTGAATTGTTAGTTAGCTCAAAAGTTGATCTATAAATGTTGAAGTACAGTGCAATATAGATCAGAAGGCCCATTATGGTGGTCACTACAATCTACAGGCTTGCACTTGTATATATTATATCAATTCAGTGGAGGACCATCGTACTGCTAATAAGTGCATGCCGGAAAGTAAAGTTAACTTATCCATCTGAGCCAATCTGGTGCATTATAGAGGGAATTAAAAATACGTGTGTGCATATTAAGCATATCTTTCTGTTACACACAACACATCCTTAATATGCACATATCAAAAATGCTCCATATGCACCCACGTTTTACTTCCCCCAATTAATCTCATCTATAAATATATTTTTTAATTCTAAGAACTTACGAACTTGTATATAAATACACACAATCCCAATTCTAATGCACAATGCATACAATCTTCCTTGAAATAGTTTGTGTACATTTATGTAAACGATTGTTTACATTTATATTGATTCACAGGTTCTCACGCGAGTTCTAATTTGATCTAGGCAAACCTCAGTCCTCCTCTATAGAGCCAGGGGACCTCTATAGAGTCGAGGCCTAGGCCTCCCCTGGCTGGCCTTGATTCGGGCCTGAGAAATCCTATGCCCAAGTCCTTTTTGCCCGAGCTGGTTCAAGGCTGATTTGACAAATTTTTTGTGGATCATGATTCAAAAAAATGTCTTTTCTTTTAATGAAAAGAAACTGCACTCGTTCTGTCCAATTCAGTTTCATGCACGGTTCAAGGCTGGTTTGGTTCTGGACCGACCCGTGGCCACCTTTCAAATACATATGGAAGAGGGATAGTCGAATAAATCTATTACAAAGATGAACATCAAGTTGCAAATATATATATTCTCACAAGTCACAACCATTCAATTTGACATTTTCAAAACTCAGAAAGCTTCTTGGTATTTAGACTATGACAGATCCACATTGAAAAGTTGAATGCATTGTGATGTATAAAACACTGCAATTCAACTGTAAAACGAAAAACGAATACAAACCAAACGATGATAGATGCGATGAAATTGGTAACAACTCATAAGGTTCTTGGCATCTACAAAGAATCAGGATCTGAAAACGCTTTTTCTACCTTGAGCATCAGAAAAAGCACTGCAACCATCGAGATGCAAAGTGCAGCAAACATGATCACTAACATTACTTTCAAAGAGATGAGCGGGCTAAAGAAGAATACGAGCGCAATTGTAAAGCTCTGCCAAAGCTTAAGCTGAGAAAACGCTCCTTCCTGTTAACACAAGCCAAAAGCCGATCAAATATTTGAGGCATCACGAGAGAGTCAAGGTGAAAATGCATCACATTAGCCATTATAGATGACATTGTAACGGTTATAAAGATGACAAAACTTGAGCTTACGGCCATGTATTTGGGTAAAGAATAAGCCACAATAAATGATCGTCTAAGAGCTATTACCAAATCATGCTTGTACAGTATCCCGAGCAAAGCACTTAATTGGGTATTGAGAACTCCATCTCCGATTCCCCACAAACCTGCTATTACAAGTATGC
This sequence comes from Ipomoea trifida, assembly GCA_003576665.1. NCBI lineage: Eukaryota > Viridiplantae > Streptophyta > Magnoliopsida > Solanales > Convolvulaceae > Ipomoea > Ipomoea trifida. Next base: position 21,054,694 of record CP025652.1, on the reverse strand, counting down.
CAACTATTCCATAATCGACACTGCAAGTAGAGAGAAAAATGAGGGACAAAGTGTCAAATACGCCACTAAACTTACCCCTTTTGTGCAATTGGGTCACTGAATTTAAAAAGTGTGCAATTAAACCATTAAACAAGTAAAATATGTGCAATTGGGACATTTTTCCCAATCGAATTCGATCATATTAATTACATGGTATGTACTAAGAATCGTCATTTCCTCTGTCATACTAGTTGGGATGAAAGAATGAAATATTTTCAACTTAAATTACATAAAAAGAAATCATAAAAATGTCTCAATTGCACATATTTTGCTTGGTTGATGGTTCGATTGCACACTTTTTAAGTTCGATGACCTAATTGCACAAAAAGCAATAAGTTCAGTGACTTATTTGACATTTGTTCCGAAAAATGAGTGCCAGCTGCAGAAAGCCGAAACAGCTAGTTCGAAGGAAGTAAAAGTAAAAGCTGATTCCGCCAAACCTGTGATTTAGCAGAATCCAAAGCAATACAACAGCTTGAATAATACCCCCACCGGACACTATCATAGTGATTGATTTAAGACCAAAGGTGAAACGACCAGCAGCTAGTGAACACTGAGAAAAAAGTTCATAAATGAAGCGAGAACGTGCTTAATATCCAAGGCAAAATGAAGCGTAAGTAATTTCAAGACTACACGTTGTGAAAGGACGGGACATGACATACAATTGCATCGAAGAGTCCATATATGGCCATTGCACCACCAACACCACTCTCGCCCATTTTAGGCTGTACAAGATACTTAGTGAATTCAGCCCTGGAAAATAAACGAGTACGAAACAAGTAACAGTGAGAAACATCAGGCTACATAGTACACTACGCATTGCCTAAATACAAAAGTACATCTGGTTACCACACGAATGCTTGTTGTAAGCCCGAATATGCAATGAGGGGGACGACCAACAGCATTCTAATGTCGAGCAGTAACGAGATGATAGACTTGGACGAGGAGACCACGGACGAGAGAAAACTGACAGAAGAATGTTGCGGTGAAGCCTCCTCTTTAGCATTTCTCCTACTTAGAAAGCACATAAGAATAGTACCTAATGTCATACTACAAAGAAATACAATGAAGAGTACAGTCGTGTCACCGGAGCCTCCTCCCTGAAGCAAAACCATAACCAACAAATGAATGTTCAGAAAACGTTTGAACAATGACAAGAACGAATCGAGAAACAGAAGCTCATGACTTGCACGCATACCGTTCCATCTCTCAACAGAGCAAGAGTGATAAGGTTTCCGACAACCTGCAACGTTTTACATGAAAGCCTCACATATATGACTGGAAACTCCACGGGAATAAAAATTCTATTGCACTAGTATTTAAAAATCCACCTGGTGACTTGCGAAAATCCCCCAAAATTCTCCATTAAATTTACCAATTACAGTCCCCTCATGGAGGTTATGGTCACTTGCATGACTCTCCGCTGTGGAGGTAAGATATGTCCCCTGACAAGGGCAAACAACGTTAAGGTTGGTATTAAAGAAACCATCAAATCAACAGCTGAAACATGAAAGTAAAATTAGTTTCTTGCCTGCCCAACCCATATTATTGCCGCAGCAAACCCCAGGTACAATGAAGCAGGTATCATTGTATACCTGCAAAGTCACTTTTTCAAGATTCATAAATTTCTTCAAACTCATTAAATGTAATATAAGCTTTAGACAATTAGCAGGTAGCATTTGCTGCACTCTCATGATCAAATCAAAGTAGTAATCTCACAGCATATTTCATGGAAAGCTAACAAAGCAAACCATACTACATGATCCACCCCACATTCAAGTAATTTCAGTACTCAAAACTGTATTACTTTAAGAGCAAAAAAAAAAGGAGCTTTACCAACTGGGCTTCAAATTTGCAGCTATAAACAACCAATAGCCAGTAGTACCAAGAAGCAGAGCATTCTTTGACCCAATCTTCTTAACCACTAAAGAAGCAACTATGGAGAAAACAGTAAATGACAAATACAACACCCCCAGAGATATTGTCCCCAAATCTGCCTCCTGGAAAAACCCAAAATCTCTATTTTCAATACAAACAAACAAAAATATTTAGGTTCAACAAACAGAGAAATTAAAAAAAAAAAATTGAAACTCACAGTATTAATTGTGCTCTCAAGATTCTGAGCAGCCCCATAAGCCAAGAAGATTAACAAGAAGGCACAGCTCAGAATATGAACATCCCTTTCATGATTCACAGATCCCCTTTGATGATTCTGATAATCCCCAACAAGGGGCGATTCTGATTCTACATCGATAGCCATTCTAGAAAACCCAATCCGCAAAATATACCAATTTACACCCCCTACAACTTATATACACACATTATATTCTTATATATCCACAGTTTTTACAAACAACAAACAAGACAAAAGAGTAAGTGGGTTCGCCGGCTTAGAGACGACATTAAGAAAAGCTTCGATTTTGAAGATTCTGACGAGGAATCTGATATAATAATATAAGATAGAGACAACCCCAGACGGCTATAATTAGAGCTGAAAGAGGAAATTTTTGTCAGCGTGTAATACATTGAGCTTTATATGTTGTACATTATCCGCAGTTCTTATTAGACATTGTTGGAGCATAACACCCAATGCCCCATTACCGCATACTTCCGACGGAGTTAGAGGTTCCATGGCCAAGCGAGCAATCCACAACACCAGTTTTAATTCATGGAGAATTCAATTGGATGCCTTAGAGGCATCTATGCATTAAGGGAGGAAAATAGGCGGGGGAATATGCCGGATTATAATCTCTATTTCTAATTTTTACTTTTTTTATAAAAAAAAACTTGGTTAAAAAAAATATATTAGCACTCTTCTCTCAAGATTGAATCCTCAACCTCAAGGACCTCATATCTTGTCTCGACAGAACATGTGAAGAGATGTAAATCACCGTAACTCAATGACTCAGCAGACAAGGTCAAATTCTGTGAGTATAATCTCCACATTGTCAAGTTTCAAACGTTAGTCTCTTATCTCAAATATTGTTTACTGAATCAGTGAACTAAGTCTATACGGTCTAAAATGATGTGTTAATTTCATGTGCGTGAAGTGAAAATTGGTCTAAAATGATATGTTAATTTCATGTGCATGAAGTGAAAATTGCATGTAAGGATAGTTATGGTTTATAGCTGACTAAATTAGAGGGTATTTGCATGTTAGTATAGTTATTACAGCCTACTGTTAACTAAAGCTGACTAACCAAACACTTTTTTAAACTAAGTCAAATAATGGTCAAATAAGTAAAAGTTAATTGATAGGCTAACTATTTTACCAAAGAGGACCTGCATGTTTGTAATATAACTTTTGTCACACCAATTGTTTGTAAGTGACAATTGTAAGATGATTAGTATTTTCAATATATTTTATATAAAATTATATATTAAAAAAGTTTAAAATATTATTTTCAAAATAATTATTGTGACAAACGAGCAAAAGTCAAATATATAAAAACTCTTTAAAAAAATGACAATATCACAATAAACAAAATTAAAAGTGATATTTGCTACAATATTTTATTAACAAGACTATCACAGCTTGATGTTAGTAGGGAGGATTTGGAGCAAGAGTTAAGCTTAAATATGGACTCTCAATGAGAGGACTACATTGCAGCATCCAGTCATGGCTTATACAACATTGCAAAATTTAAAATGAGGAATCGTCCATACGAAACATAAACTATTTAAAAGAAACTTCAGACATACACAATTCAATCATTAGAAAACTAGAGAGATGCAATAATAAATAAGAAATGCCGATTTCTTCAACTCAAGTATATGGCTTTAATGGAAGATGATGGCACTGAAACAAAAAGGCTCTCAGGAAAATTGCAGTCTGCATTCTAGTACAGCATCCTCAAAAATTTGTCTTCAGCGTTCCCCGCGGGTCCTAGAAGAAGACCAAGTTCCCCCCGGCCTTGAGCCAGCACCAAAAGGTCTCCGCTCACGATCACGGTCATCACGATCACGCCATCTATCATCTGCTGGCCTGCTGCCCCATCTGTCGGAAGGACGGTCATCTTGACGGTTGCCACCCCATTTGTCCGTTTCAGGGGGCGGAGCCTGGGAAGCACCTTCCGCCGTTCCCCCGCGCTTGAACTTGGGCACATACTTAGTAGGTGCCGAAGCAGCAGCTGCTGCTGCTGCAGCTGGAGCAGTGGCTCCTGTCTCGGGGGGACGTGATAAAGGCTCAGTTGGCCTAGCTGGCAGAGCTGTGGATTTCCCCAAGAGCTCTTCTTTCCTCTTCCTCTCTTTCTCTTCCAATTCCAGCTCTCTTTGCCGCTGCCTTTCTGCAATCTCATCCAGTTTGGCCTTGCGCTCAGCTTCTTCTTTCTTACGTCTCTCCATTTCTGCCAATTTTCATAAAATTATCTCTATTACTTACTGCCGCAAGGAGAATACAAAGAAAATAATTTTTTTGAACCACACAGAACACATTAAATATATAAACCAAACAATCCAAGAGATAAAGAGGAAAGTGATAGTTCATGAACATATACAGAAGCAAAGCCAGTTAAGATTTGAATGCATCATAGTGAAGCTCAACGTTGGTAGTTTGCACCACCCAGAAAGAATACCATACAGAATGTTTCAGAATTTTAACTAAAGAAAAGTACCTTCGTGCTTCCGAGCTTCCTCCTCTTCACGTAACTTATTTAGGCGATCCTCCTCGGCCCTCAAAAAGAATATCATCTTCCTCCTAGCCTCCCTTTCTTGCTTCCGTGACTGGATAATCTGGTCAATTCGTTCCTGCCTCTCCCGTTTCAGTCTACTGTGTTCAGACTCTCTATGACTGACAACCGTTGCTTCAAAAATTTTCTAAACAAGAACAGTGAAGCTCACTAAGAATATACTCCACTAAATGGCACTTCGCGATTAAACTATAGATCATTATATGTTAGTCCATAAATAGAGATCAACCAAAGAATAAGATACACACCTTATTTTCCATCATGCGGCCCAGCCTCCTCTTCTCTAAAACATCACCAGTATGTCTTTGTTTGCTTAGTTCAACCTCTTGCTGCAAAAGAGTAATAGTTGAGAGAATCAATTCATCAAAGTGTTAAAAATACAGAATATGCATCATATCCTCTAATAACATTAGTTTCAAGGAAATAGAATAGAAACAACTAATATCACGTATAAATCTTATTATTACTGGTGAAATGTGTATTACAGTAAGATCATTTTTATGCAAACCTGTTGCTCCTGTTCATGAAGAGCAGCATCTGCAGCTAACTGCTGTTCAAATGCAGCTTGCATCACTGGTGCTGACTCTTCTCGTTTAGCTCTCTCAAAATGATCCATAGTTTTGGCAAGCTTTTGCAGTTTTTTCTCCATCTCTTGCCTCTCTCTCAATTGCTCACTCAGAGCCAATTCCATAACAGTCTGTTTAGTTATTTTTTCCTAAAACCAAAGAGAACGAACTAAGTTTTTAAGATGATGGAAAAAGAAGACATGAAAAAACGTTGAGATAGTGTACACACTCCCTCTAAAATTGGTTTTTTCCCCTTCTTCTTAACGCCTTTTTGAGCTTCTTCCAGTAAAGCCTGGGCCTCTTCAAGTTCTCTCTCCTCAATTTCCCTTAGAATTCTTTGATTCTTTCTCTGCTCAAACTCAGCAGCAAGCCTTCTCTGCTCAGCCTCTTCAGTTATCTTTTGTTGTTTTAGTCTCTTTGACTCTTCCTCACGTTCCTTCATATTAATGGCAAGATCAATTATATGTAAAAATAATTATGAAATATGTAAGTAAACACAGAATAAATAGGGTGAAACCTTTTCCAAGAGCAACCGCTCTTGGTCTTCCTTGCGCTTCTCAATTATTGACTTCCGGGCAAGAAGTCTCCTGTGTTCCTTCTCAACTACTTCTCCCAAACCTGATAGCATCTCCCCAAGTTTAGCAGCTTTTGCCATAGGTGGGTAGATCATTATCCTTGCTTTGCTTAGAGATTCTGCTACAGCAGATAAGTGATCCCGAAGACCGACTGCTTCAATACTCTAAAAAACAAAGGTATAAAAGCCAAATGACATGTCAGAAATTTATTCCTTTGCAAAGAGTAAGAAGAAGGAAAAAAAATAATAATAATAATAATAATAATAGTAATAACAATAAAAAAGATATCATCCAGATTCCAGACTCCAAAAAGATAAGTTATCAGTTTCTAAGTCATGAAAAAGAAACAGAAATTATTTGTAGAATATAATATGTGAACCTGTTTGCCAAAGAGTACAGCACCCTTCATATGATCAACTTTTATGGCTATAAAGTTATGCTTAACAGCATCCACTGAAATCCTCTCAACAGCAGCAAAGTCAAAAAAAGGGACCATTTTGGATAGATTGTCAATCTGTATTGTCTGATACACCTGAGATACCTGAAAACATGAAATGGAAGAAAACAAGACAACAATTCAATTTCTCAGAAACAACATTAGATATTCATTGTGAAAAGTACATTTGAGTCCGCGCACCTGCTGCAGCAACCTCAAAGTAACATGTTTTTCCAAGGCAGGAACATACTGAGACAATTGCACTTCAGGAACATTAGAAGCTGAAGATAGTTTACCCCCAAGCTTTGAGATTTTGTTCAACAACGGTTGTGCTTTCAATGCTAGATCCAAAGGAAGAAACTCATGTTCTAGCAAATAGTAAAGATCTTTCACTTCTTGTGTAACACATGTCATTACACCTTTGGACACCTGCAAGAAAGTATCAGAAAATATGGAAACAAAATATAAGTTACTACACAAGGAAAATCAAAGCTTAATTACAAAGATCCATATGATGTTCATTTCGTATTTTTAACAAACTGTCTTGCCTCTCACATTCAGTAAAACATGGGTGTCTTTCCTACAGTCTACAGAGTATAAGTTGATTAAAAAGTATACCATGACAATAATTGCTAAAATGAATGTCAAATACGAAATAAATAGCTTACCAATTCTGAGAGAAGTGATGATCGGGAAAGCTGGAGAACAAAAAAAGATTCCATCAGCTAATATATGAACACATAATGGTTGTATAGACACATAGAGAAGAAAATGAAACACTTAAACTTACCACTTCTCTGCTCTCAGCTTTTGGTTCAACATCAAACGCAATCAAATTAGCCACCCGCAAACTCCGCTCTTTCTCATTTTCAAGCTCCGAATGAGATGCACCATAGAACCGATCATAGGGTGGCACCGTAAGTGCTGCTAAAACGACAGATGATGCTATAACCTGTAAATCTTTCTGGCTCAAGTTCTTATTAAAACTTTTTTGGATAGAGAAAAGCTTGAGCCATGCATAAGCATGATAGAGATGGCTGGATGATATCCAAAATATCTCAGTAAGCTTGGCGTAGTAAACAACCAACAAAGATGGTTTAGGGGTTTTCTTAACAAGGCACATTAGTCCATAAATGTCTTCAATTGACCGAAAAGCTTCCTGCAAGAAAGGCAAGGGGCACCAGATCATAAAAACAAGTCTATGCTTCTTAGAATAATTGGAAGGAATAAATTTGTCTACAGCAGACAGAAGTTTTAGGCACTAGCTGTAACCAATCAACATAATCATAAACACATATACCAAGAAAACTACACAGACCTGCCATAGATTAAGCTCAGTGGCAACTTTTAGCTGCTCAAATCTTGTGTCCAGATACAACTGCAAACTTTCTGGAGCAGACAGATCAGGGCGGTCTCTTTGATCTCTATATTTGTTGAGGTTTGCTAGATGGTTTCTTATGATCTCACAAAGACGGCGAAATTCTGTTGTACGTTTGTACTGCTTGCAAAACTGGAAGGCGCGATGCGCTATCATCTATCATCAAGTTGAAGCACAGTTAAGCCTATAGTGTATCACAAATAGGAAATAATTCAACAAAAAAATGCAATGGAAGTAGCTTCATAGAAACTATAAAGAAGGGATGATTAGCAAACAGGATGGTAAAGAACTAGATTATCTTTCAGAAATAAATGAAGCCACACATAACACCCTAATTCTTCATAAGATTAGTCAACGGCTCAATGCAGCCTCCCTTAAAAAAGAGAATAAGGAAACATCTTTCAAACAAGTCAAAACTAGTTCACAATTCACAACTCTTGTAGAAGACAGGGTTCTATAGAACAGCAGACAGAATTTGATGCATTGATATAGACTTGTTTTATAAGCAGTAATTTCATTTAACATATCTGCCCTTTCTCTTCGTCCTTTATAAGTACCTCATTTTGTTAAGAAACTAAGGAACAAAGCTAGTTCTTAGTGGTTTTGTCCAGCAAATATACGATCTATATGATACTAAAGGTTTTGCATGTATTTCCCTTCTTGTTTGGTATTTGTAAATTGTAATTCTTTTGTTTAATGCAACAAGTGTTTGGTAGGGGGCTTACAGCATATAGAGCCTCCAGCCTGGAATTGTTTCGCAAGATTTCCAGCACAGTTCTGTATGTCTCCCACAAGAATTTAAACCAGGGAGTGACAAGTTCGCGATCAGATCTGTCTTTTCCTTTCTCCCCACTAACATAACTCAACATCAAATCTTCAGGCCTTTTATCTGCTTCCAAATCATCCACATCCAGAGCTTCCTCTAGAGCCTGTGTCTGGCTGCGTGCCAATTCAGCTCTCTCAGTGGCCAGATGGACAAAATGCTTTATCACCTCCTCCAGTGAGTTAACATTGACTTGCTGGCAGACAATTCGATATTGAATTAGACCATCCTTGGCAAACCTTCCTCTTCTCATTTCAACACACAACTCTACATGCTTAAACATTATTTTCTCAAGTGTCTTTTGCCATGCCCTATACCTCCTTGAGGTGATAAGATCATGAAGAGACTGTAGGGCTTCTTGATTCTGACCAACATTAATTAACTCTGCACCAACACATAAAAAAAAGTCATGAATATGTAAATCGCTCAAGGAAATAATTAAAAATTCCAGAGTGGATCCAATCAAACAATAGAAATTCCACCATTCTTATAAGTTATAAAACATTCAGTCTCTAGTTCTCAAGTAGAACAGGAAAAATAAATTATTATTTTTTGTCTCAAGAAGAAATTTAAAAAAAAAACATCAACAAATGATTTTGATGATAAGGAATAAGTAGAAAGTGGTGACAACACAAACCTTCAGCTCGCTTTAAGGCATTCTCAGGTTTGGCAAAAGTAGCCATTTTGAAGAACCAAGACGGGAAGACGTATCACCTGCGTAGGAGCACACCATGTAAGACTACAAGATTAAAATAAAAACACAACATTTGTATAGAAAGATACACTATATTTGTTAAAATAAATAATGTAGTAAAACTAAGGATCTTGTATTTGTTCCCATATAATCAGGCACCAGAATTGTATGCTTAATCTCAGGAAAAAAAATTGAAATTGGTAGTAATTTACTAACTATCATACAAATAAAATCTTTAAGGGTTCTGAACATTAAGAATTAAAATACCATGGCCCATGCACATACCTGTGTCCCAAATAATCAGAAATCAGAATCATAACCAGAAAAATAATCGAGCTAATCGTCAATCTATCAGAAACTTTTTAAAAACTACATGAAAAAACACTCCTTTTTTCCCTAATTTTACCGTTCATCTAACAAAAATTTAATCGAACAAGGTTGCCAAAAGTGCATTAAAACCCCCCAAATCTACAGATTTAAGCATACAGATTTAAACTGGTGCATAGGCAAAAACGACGTGTATATATATCAAAAGCATATCTGACAACAAAAACGGCATCGATACAAAGAATCTAGAAGCTGAATCTACAAAGTACCGGCGTAGATACGGCGGTTGGCGGCGGAGTTAGGGAAGGAAGAGAAAGGATAGGAGATAGGAGATACCTGACCTGCTCGCCGCTGTGTCGTCTGCCCTTAAACCCGACTAAAGCGTAAGATTGCAGTGTATTTGTGTATTTATATTATAGTATAGTATATATGTTTAACCGGGTTGTAAAACCCAATTTACCCGGTTCGGCGGTTCAGTGAATCCCTACTTTCCCTATTTGAGTTAATATCCCAATTTGTCCAATTTCAGTATTCAATGAAAATAAAGTCAATTTTGAAAAAAAAAAAAAAAAAAAGTCAAATCAAAATATTCATTCTAGTTAATAAATAAATATTTTCTTAAATTTTTAGTCAAAAATATTTTTAAAATTCTTTATTTTCTTGTATTTATCTTCTCTCTCATCATTTTTTCAAACTAGTTTTAAAATTATTATTACTACAACCATCACTACTACAGTACCACCGCCACCACTATTACTTATTATTATTATTATTTTATTATTATTATTATTATATTCATTTTCAAAAAAAATGAACAAAATAGAAAAATTGTATTTTCTTAACTTTCAACCCAAAAAAAAAAGAAGATATTTTTGTGGCATTCAACCAAACATTAGATAATTAAATTATTTTTTTGAAAATGAGTCATTTTTGAAAATTATTTTTTTAAAAACATTTTTCATATTTTCAAACGGACCCTAAATATGTGTTCATAAATATTTAAAAGTTTTGTTAAATATATATACATCTACTTATGCGCTATATTAGTCATACAAAGTTAAAATACTAATTTTTAAAATTTCTATATGAAAATATTTAAATAATAAATCTACCAATATACCAATATAAATTATAATTATGAAAATTATATTACAGAATTTGCTTAAATATATATTAAGAAAGATTATATGCATATATATATATATATATATATATATATATATATATATATATATATATATATATATATTAATACATTTTAAAAGAGAGAGGAAGAATTTATGTTTTTTGTTTAATAATAATGTACACAATTTCCGTAAAATTTATATTAACAAACAAAATTATAAAAAAAAAATTATAATACTATGCTAATACCCACATATATTTATATACATACATAAATAATATATGTATTATATCCAATGATTTAACATTCATAGATATTTAATTCAAATATAATCTATAATTAAATTAAATGTTATATGATAATTTTAATAAAATTATTATTGTAGAATAGGAAAAAGGTATGATGGTTGATGGATGTAGGTGTATATAGTAATAGTGAAGTAGTTATTATTATTATTATTAAATAATAACAGAATTATAACGGTGTAAAAATAGTTTTGTCTAACAAAAATACAATAATGATAATTTTTCTTAATAAAATGAAATGTACATTTAAAGTAAAATGTATACATTTATTAGCAATTTAGCAACAAAAACAAAAAACAAAAAACAAAAAAAAAAAAGTAAAAAAAAAAATCAATGGCATAACCTAGATTGACACATTTTATATTTTTTTGATTTAGATATGGTTGTTTGTTTTATTTAACTACTACATGAGTTTGATCAATTATAGTTTCATTATAACGTTATGGGAAATCAATGCAAGGTGAAATGGAGTAATAACACTCACAATAATGATACGTAACAATGTCATTTAATTCGGTCCACGACATGTGTAATGTACAATATGTTATGCACATTTGCACAATATACAAGTCTTTTTTTTTATAAGAGAGAGAATAGAAATTAGGACATAACATGCATTTACATCGGGCAACAACAATGTTAAGATTATGCTCAAAGTGAGTAAATCTCTTGTGTGCATCAGTATTTGACTCTATCTGGTGATTCACTAAGTTACTGCGATTTATACCTTCCCAAATGCTTTGTTGCGTCGGGGTAAGAGGAGCCAATAGGATTGGGGATTCAGCCTTTTGGAAGAAGGTTTTTAGATATTAACAAATTTAATATTTAGTGGTTAACATTAAATAGATAGTACAAAATAATAATTATTTGATCTAAAAAATCTTCATTAACCTAGGGTCCTTTTGGAAACACCAAAAATATTTATAAAAAATGATATATTTTTTGAAAAATATTTTCACTATCTTGTTTGTTGCTTAAAGTCAAAAAATGATAATTTTATGTTTGACTGAAAATTAAAATTGTATTTTTTAATGTTTGGGTATTGGATCAAGAAAGATATCCAATACAAAGCCATTTTAATAAGGATTAAGCTTAATATTTGTAATATAGTAAAGAAAAGCTTATCACTCATCATGTAACTAGAACTCCCAATATAACACAATCTAAGATTCTTATTCCTTACCGGCACTACGCCCAAAATATGTATAAATAGATTCAATAGATAGGAAGATGGGGGAATTCTGAATAATACAATACTTTTGCCTTCCCCTTCTAATCTACCGGGGCGTTTAGTGGGAAGGGAACACAATTTGAAACTGCAATCTCAATATATGGTTCTCAGATATCTAATAAGTATAACGAAGTGTCAACTTCTTAAGGTTTAGTGGAAATCCTGTTGGAAGACAAAAGCGCTCAACTCTTCCTACTTCAAACTTCAACTTCTCAAGTAGATGTAAATGCACAAGGATCCCAAGATAGCTAGGCGCCAATTGGCCAGATAGCTAGGCGTCAAGATAGCCCAAGGTCAAACTGAGGCCCTCCAGCACCGATTCGGCTGAGGCGTAATCGCTCATGACGTCAGACTCTGATACCAAATTTGTTGCGGGTCCAGGGACCTGAGAACGCGTCATCACTGGGCGATGTACGGGACTGGAGGGCCAAGCCGGGGGAATGGGGGTAGCTTTGGAACCTTTTCTACCTATAATTGCTACTGACAACACAAGGATTAGAAAAGAAATTTGAAGAAGTTTTGGAGTTCTTCCTCTCCCAATTATCATTAACTCAAATCTCAAAAAAATGCTTGATGAAAACAATCTAAATCCTAAGCTTTAAATAATAAAAAGAGCAGCAATCATAAACGGTAACTTGTAAAGAAATAGGAAATCCTAACCGTAAAGAATTCAAAAATTACTGATAAATAGTCTGCTGAACTGGTTATGCAGCTGCCTTGTGTCGTTGATATAATCTTCCAACGAATGCATTAGAAAACCTATTGGAAGATAAAGCCCTCAACCCTACCTACTTCAAACTTCAACTTCTCAAGTAGATGTAAATGCACAAGGCTCCCTAGATGGCTAGGTGTCAATTGGCCTTCAATGTAAATCCCAAGTTCCATTAGGTTTGGAACCATTCCGAAGTTTGGTTTTTCGTCGGAGCTAGCAACTTTCAACTAATAAAGACTTTGTAGATCTTTTTTTGACTAAGCAAGGGAGATTTGTGAACATCTCTTGTCAACATGCAAATACCTCAATTGTGGCAAATTCAAAATATCACATGGCAGTTGCAAATGACATTTTTCCATCTATGAAGTAACTATGAGAGTTACCAAATTCTTAAGCTTGAAAAATCGAAACTCGTAAAGAGAACCAATGGTACTTAAAGCCAAGTATCTCAAATGAACCAAGTCTGTTATTTCACGAGACATGCCTTGTGAGCATTTAACTAATGATAAATCCAATACTCTTAGCAATTTTAAGCATGGGTATACCAACCTGCATTTTGAATGGTATACATCTTTACCAAAGCATAGAACAGAATGGATTTGATCAGGACCACAATTCCCATAACTCGCTCGAGTGACTGGCCAATGACTTGTTTGACAGCTTAACCAATGACTAGCCTTTGGAGCATAGTAGTCTTTGATAATCCACAATGTATTCCCATCAATTGCTTCTTTCACACAAACCTCGTGGGGCACTCGATCATGAATGTTACACGATTTAACTTTGCCCTCAATACTTAGCTCATTAGTTTGAACTAGACTTCTATTAATGAGATCATGCAAATAACTCTCTCCCACTTCTTCCAAACTCATATTGTTTTGTTGCTTTATAAATCCCTCCGCAACCCATAAGTTGATTAATTTCTTAACAGGAATCTCACTGTCTTCTGAAAACACACCAAAATAATAAAAGCAAGCCTTAAAATGACTAGGTAAGTACTTGTAGCTTAATGAAACTAATTTTGAAATTCTTTTGTTATTATCATATCTACCAACTCAATTCAAAGTTCGGGCAACATCTCTCTATATTTCTAGAGACCCTTTTGTTGTCGCCAAAAGTCTTGAAATTAAAACAACTACTAGGGGTAATCCACCACAACCAAGAACAATGTGTTCCCCAACTGGCCTGGCTCATATTCACCGGGCACACGTTGGCTTTGCCCAAACACTTTCCTTGAAAATAATTCCCAACGATCTGAAAAAGTTTGATACTTCACTTGGTAGGGATTCGTAGTTAAGTATTCAGATACCTCTTTGAACCGAGTAGTTACTAAGATTCGGCTTCCATTAATTTTCTGGAAAATATCCTTGGATGGTATCCCATGCACGCAACAATGGTCCATATATCATCCAAGAAAATTAAATACTTCTGGCCCTTCAAACTTGTGCTTAATTTCTCAGCTATCAGAGCCTCATCTATATTGTAGATTTCACTAGTGATTGGTGAAATACAACGTAATATACCAATGAGCATCTCTTTGAGGTTATGAACTTTAGACACAACTACCCATGCTCGAATATGAAAGCTTGCAATAGTAATTGGATGTATATAGACTCTTTTGGCTAATGTTGTTTTTCCAATGCCTCCTTTCCCAACGAGTGGAATAACTTGTAGTTTCAACACAGGGTTTCCAACATATTTCCGAAACTTGTGAATGTTACTATTCCTCAAAATGGTGAAAACTGATCTCATCAAGTGTGAATAACAGAGGTGGTTAACTATCTTCTCTATATCACTGTGGAATCTTACAATTACTTCATTCTCAAGCTCTAGAGCACTTTGGTAGGTATCCCAAACTCCCTCATCAGGGTCTAAATCAGTTCCTCTTTTTATCATCAGGATCCTTTCTTCAACTTCCTCAATTTCTCTTACCATTTCTTTCAAGGTCCCAATCCCCATTATAGTCTCACACTCCTCCAAAATTGCTTGCAGCCACACCTTCATTCCTCCAGCATAAAAAATTGAAAGTAGTTCTGGCTCTACAAGGTCTTGCTCTACTATTTTGATTAGAGTGGTTACACCATCTAAAGCCATTTCTATTGAACTTCTCTAAACTGTTTCTGGAACTCGATCATATCCAAGTTAATAATTAGTCTTAATCAATTATAGAGCAAGAAATTAAATGGAATGATTATAACAGAGATGATTGTGCAAGTAATGCAAGATGGGTACGGTTAAAATCTAATCTACTGAATTATTATAGTATATGTACTCAGCAAAACCATTGCATATTCGAGCGAGCTAGTTTCTAAACTTGATGTGATTATATTCAACAAAAAAATGCAAAGTTTGTTACCATTACAAGTTTTTAATTTGTTTTTCAATTGTTTGTATGCTGAGGGGCTATTATATTTAAATTTTAATAAAGGCATATATATATATATTGCATATAGAATCTGCTATATATTGTTTGTATGGAAATGTTTTATATTACAAATGAAAACATTTTCATAGCATTGTGTGCAATCTACCCAACATGAGTGCACACAATCTACCCACTGTACATTCGTATAGTAGATTGTGTGCATTTTGTAAGGGTCTCAAAGGGCTCACGTGAAGAGGTGGTCTCACTGGAACATTAGGGTCCGTTTCAGGTGTGAACCATTGCTATTATTTGAACATGTGAACCCCTACGCACCGTTGAGATGCGAGATTGGACGGTCAAGATATGAGGAGTGGTGTAGTGGTACATCCGCTTGTGCACTGATGTATATTTACTAGGTCAAAATCATTATACACCACAAGATCAACCAAGATCATCTGTGCATAATGGTACACTTGTTCACATGTAAGCATTGGTTTACTTTGAACCTAGCTAGAACTATATATATATATATATATATATATATATATATATATATATATATATATATATATATATATATATATATATATATATATATATATATATATATATATATATATATATATATATATATATATATAGTTATCACACAATGAAAATGAGAAATAAATAATATGAATTTAGTGAATAAATATATGTAGCTGCAAAAGATAAAGGAAGGGCAAAACGTAATGGTAAACTAAATATGAAAGCAGAAAAGGAATTGAGTGATGTTGGAAAAAGTATGAAACATGCATACCTTAATTCGGTGTTTGTGAATTGAAACTCAGATGAGATGAGAGTTACTGAGCGATCGAGCAGAGATGAAATGAATTGAAAGTTGGGAGAGATGAGAGATCTGAGTTACGTCAGTTGAATAATTTATGAAGTAGAGGCGTAGAGCAGAGAAAATAAATGCCAACTTCAATTACTCTCAGATCAGATCAGAGTTATAAGGATGCTCAACTATAGGGAAGAACATGACCAGATAACCAAAAATTACAACCACAATGCCATAAAGAAATACAGGAACCAAGATAAAAGAAATCATCAAGCATTCTTATCACAAACATCAAATAAATGTATGTTAAAGCACACGAATTTAGTCGCAGCCACTCCTTTATGTTTTCCTAATTTCTAACGCATAAGGAGACGCTTCTAAACTGGAAAAAACTTTACATGTAGAACCTCTTCTCCACTTCCTGCTAACAAATTTCTGGCCCATTTGCATCATAAGTAAAAGTACAGGTACAGATTATGGCTAATCAACTCACTCTTCTCTTCACCTGTAATTCCTTTTGGGATAACGGCTATTTAAGACGCGGCCAAGAGTGGCCAATGCATCTTGGAATTTACGGATTTTAAGGAAACCCTTAATCATGTCCACCTCATTATCCGAGAAGTATGCTTTCTTCATGATCATGTCAATGAGCTTAACAAGAGTCTCCTCTCTAGCTAAAGCGAAAAGCCCTTCTGCCAAATTGTAGAATGAAGAGAACTCAGGTACATACCCATTCCCCATCATCTCAACTGCAAAATTAACGGCTTCATCAATGGATCCTCCACCGGAGCAAAGGCCCTGGAAAACAATTTTATACGATACGTAGTCTGGAGGATCAGCTTTCTCCTCCATTTCCCTAAAGAGTCTCATGGCTTCTTTAGTTCTCTTTCGTCTGAAGAGTGCTAGGATTATAGGATTATATGCCTGCGGTGCTAGAACCATCCCTTTCATCTGGATGCTCCTAAGCAACCTAGTAGCAACCTCGACTCTTCCGGATTTACAGAGACCCTGAATTAGGGTACCATAAGTAACAACATCTGGTTCACACCCAGTTGAGGTCATGTTTTGCACAATATCGGCTGCCTTTTTCACATCACCTGCTCTGCAGTAATGAGAAAGGATGGAGTTGTATGTGAATTTATCAGGTTTTAATCCTTCTATTATCATCTGGTCCATAAGCTCAGCCGCCTCTTCTACCCTCTTGGCCTTACAAAGACCATCAATAAGGGTGTTATAAGTTATCAAGTCCCTTGAGATCCCTTGCAGTTCCATTTCATCAAAAATTTCACCTGCTTCATCAAGTCTCTTGTTCTTGCAGAAGCCATCTATCAATGTATTATATGTTATTACACTTCTTGCACAGCCACTCAATTCCATATCCTTTACAAGGCTCATTGCTTCATCCAATTTCTTTTTTGCACAAAGGTAGTCAATTAGGATGTTGTAAGTGAACTCATCTGGTTGGCACCCTTCAGTCTTCATCTCTTGGAACAACTCCATTGCGCTACTGAAATTGCTATTCAAGCAGTGCCCTTTTATCAGAGAATTTAAAGTACACACATCAGGTAAGACTCCCTTGCTTGCAAGAACACGGGTAAGTTCTGTGGCTTCCTGCACTTGATTCTTCTTACACAACGTGCTGATTAAAATGTTATACGTGACTCTGTCGGGTAAATAGCTCCTAAAAATCATCTGAGTCAGAACCTTAATTGCCTCCTCCACTTCACCCGCTTCACAAAGTCCAGATATCAAAGTGTTATAGGTAACTAAATCAGGATCAAAACCCTCTTGAAGCATTAAATCCAAGACATCTATAGCATGGCTAATATGTCCTGCTTTGCACAAACCGTTTACCAGAGTGTTGAAGGTAAAACTATCAGGAGAGAACCCCTGGCTAGACATCTCTTGCACAAAACTAAAAATTTCTTCAATCTTACCCTGTTTACAGAACCCATGAATCAAAGTATTAACTGTTATACTGGTCGGAGGGCAGTTAGCTGCTACCATTTGGTCCCTAATTCTCAACGCACCCTCTAAATCTCCGCCCTCAATATAACAGTGCATTAGTGTGTTAAAAGTCTTCTCATCAGGTGATAACCCATGTCTAGGCATATCTTCTATCATCAAAATTGCAGCCCTAATTTGATGTGCTTTACAGAGAGCTTTTATCAGTATATTAAAAGTTGAGACATCAGGTTTTAAACCCTCACTCAACATCCTAGAATGCACATCTTCAACTAGCTTCAATTTATTCCCATCAACCAGAATGTTCAACAACAAATTGTAACTAAAGGTTCCTGGTTTCACATCAAACTCCTGTTCCATCACATCAAGAACACCAATAGCCTCATCATAAAGTTCAAACTTGGCATAACTCTCAATCAAGATGAAAAAAGCACCTTCTCCAATCTCAACCCTGGAGTCTTTCATATCATCCAAGACTCTCCTCATCGCATCAAAAGACCCCGCTTTCCCAAGCTTACGAAGAATCTCCTCGCAAATCTGCCGACTGGGTTCAATCTCAGGCTGCTCTAAAGCCCATTTAAAGAGGTTAAGAGCCGAGGCTTCATCTTTCTCCTGACGAAGAGTATCCAGAAGCTGCTTCTGGGTGAAGTCTGGAGGGGGGTGTTTGGATTTGAGGAGTGAAATTGTGGCGGCAGAGGGTGAATTTGTGGCCGAGATTGAGGCAAACAGCTCACGGCGTTGTGATAATGTGAAAGAAATGAGCTTTTGAGAGTTTAAGGATATGGTAAAAGGGAACGCATTTACATAGCATGATGAGACACCCATTGAAGCAATTCAACAAGCATGTAGCATGCAATATCAAAGTCTGGATAGAAATTTACCTTAGCTCGAGATTTTTGCACATACAGCCAAATCAGTAGGGGACAGTGAAGGGTGCTGTGGTGCAACACAGAAGAATTCAATTGCAGGTGATATTGAAAACTATGATTCTTTAATGGGTGGTTTTGTCATGGATAAGAAAGTGAGCGCGAAAGATTTTGGGAACAGAATTCAGAGAAGCAAAGCATAAGAAATGGAGTCCGGCCTCCCGGATTTTACATTACATATTCTTTGATATTACCATTTATCTTTGGCAAAAACTTGTGTGAGATCGTCTCACCATGAGACGGTTCGGGTCGGATCGGGTCAAGATGCAAATATAACACTTATATGCACAAATGCCATACTTATATGCTTAAATATAATACTAATCAGGAATAAAATTTTTGTTACTTATTAGGGTAAATGTAATACTTTTAAGAAAAAATACAATACTTCTACATTTCGATTTAAAAGTATTACATTTTTTCTCAAAAGTATTATATTTGCCCTTATAAGTGAGAGGCACTTGTCAACATTACTTATTATGAAAAATGTATTACTTTTTCTCTTATAAGTAACAAAAATTGTATTTTTGATTAGTGTTATATTTGAGCATATAAGTATGAGATTTGCACATATAAATATGACATTTGCATGGTGCTTTGACCCGACCCGACCCGACCCGTCTCACGAATAAGGATCCGTGAGACGGTCTCACACAAGTGTGACCCATGATCTTTTGTTTGGTGAAATATATATTCTTAGCTAATTGCATTATATTTTTACACTTTCTTTTCACAAAAGTTGAATCTTTTCACAAAGGTAGTTTGTTGCTTTTCCACCAATTTTTTTTAAAATACTTATTATTTACAAGGTAATATCTGTTTTATATTTTCTTCGGTCCAAAGAATTAATTTCCCCATCACCGGAGTTTGATCATATGACCGCCTTTAAAAAATGTATTTATTGGTAATAACTTTGTTCAAAAAATCTTCTTAAAAAAAAACTTTGTTCAACAAATTAGTAACATGTTCGTTGTTATTAGAAAATTAATTATAATATGCCCATTGCGATTAAATTAATATTTAATATGAAATTTTTTAAAAATTAAAATAATTAAATAATTAAATTTTCCCTCTTAAAATCTATCATGGCTTATAACCATTAGATGCCATAAAATAGTTGACTCACTTGTTAATTTTTTTTTATTTTTTTTTTTTTTGGGAATAGGGTACTAATGATGGATATATTAGACTTGGCCTAAGCTTTTAAATCCAAGAGGCATGGTGCAGACCCAGGGCAAAGCATGTGAACCAATGGCCAATATTGGGGTTGACCATGTTGGGAGGTTGGCCATTACCCAGGGTCAGCCAATGCATAGGAAGCGAAAGTCGTGAGGATGCCCGGGCTTATGGTCAACCTCTATAATCGGCTTCTAGGGTTGGTTGGTGTATTAGTTGGGCGAAGACCGAGTCTTGCAGAGTTGCAGGAACATCCCATCCGAGTAGAGGTTGTTAAAAGGGTTAGTATAAATAGTTGATTCTTTGTCTAGACACACTTTGTCTTATTCTAGCACTTCTCTTTGTACTCCATAATATCTTAGAGCATCCTTATCTGTTGATCCCCCATGGTGGTTTATTGTGTCCATGTAGGAGAGAGGTAGGAGGTGGGAAGAAGCAAAATAAAGAAAAAAAAGAGAAATAGAAAAAAAACGTGAGGCTGTCAGGGAAAGTAAAAAAAAAAAAAAAAAAACAAATGGGACTTACGCGCCAGCTAGGCACGCAGCAGGTGCGCGTCTGCGTGATTTGTCTGCAAATTTCCCTGCGAACAAAACCTGCAAAGATCCATTCATTTGCAGAAGTATGAACCTTGAAAAAAAACACATCCCACAGTAATAAGAACCCCATCCCCAAGTTATTTGTTCTGAAAAAACCAAATAATATGCAAAGATGTGGATGTGGATGCTCTTAGCATTCAATAGTGAAACACAAGATTTCATTGTCTCATTCAGACATTATTTTCACTTCCATTTCCATTAATCTTTAATCTTGATTATTAGGTTAATTAATTTTGACCGGGGCTATTTTTCTCTAAAAGTGGGGGAGGAGTAAAAATGCACCTAGGTTTATGTTTTCTCCTTCTCCAATAGCGCTGCTTACACCTATCGTCCTTGCCCCCTTTTTGAGTTTCCAATCTTAGCAATTGGGTTCGGTTTACTCTCCAAACTCTTCCAATTTGGGTCACTAAAAAACAATTAGTTACCGTTTATTCTCTCCAATTTAATTCTTTGATTATTTTAAACTTTTCAATCAGGTACTAAAAATGAAAATATCACTTTAATAGTTGAACAAAAAAAAAAAGAATCAATTATAAAGATGGGTTAATCAATTAATATTTTTAATAAGCTCAAATGGTACAAAAATTCTTTTCAGTTTATTTCGAAAAAGGTTCTAAATTTTTTTCTCAAAATAATATAATAACTTGAGATAGTTAGTAAATGGACATTGTAAGGTTAGAGAGTGCCATTTGGAGGATGCTATATGGGGAACGTTTGGATCACTTTACAGTCCTTATTCCCATCTTTCAAGCTTAATATGACAATCTCTATCTGTATCCATAATTAAAGGCAGAGCATGACCAGACAACCAAAAAACATGCAACAACAATTCCATCAAGAAAGGGTGTGAAAACAAAGAAACACACTTAAACCATGAGAAATGCAAATCATCAGGCTTTAAGAATTCCTAATTTCTAACAGGTTAAGAGACTCCAAAACTGGAGATACTATACATGTAGAGCCTCTTCTCCCCTCCCTGCTGACAAATTTCTCATCCATTTGCATCATAAGTTCACTCATGAAGAAGAAAACACTTTGGTACAGTGCTAATCAACAACTCCTATTCTTCCCTTCAAAAATTCCTTTAGCAATAACGTCGTCTATTTAAGACACGGCCAAGAGTGGCCAATGCATCATTATATTTACGGATTTTAAGCAAACCCTTAATCCTGCCCTCCTCATCGTCTGAGAACTCTTCTTTCTTCATGATCATGCCAATGAACTTAACTATAGCCTCCTCTCTGGCTAAAGAGAAAAGCCTTTCCGCCAAAATTGAGAATGAAGAGAACTCAGGTACATGTCCTTTCTTCATCATCTCAACTGCAAAATTGACAGCTTCATCAATGGGTCCTCCTCCAAAGCAAAGGCCCCGGAAAACAATTTTATATGATATGTAG
This sequence comes from Ipomoea trifida, assembly GCA_003576665.1. NCBI lineage: Eukaryota > Viridiplantae > Streptophyta > Magnoliopsida > Solanales > Convolvulaceae > Ipomoea > Ipomoea trifida. The sequence goes on along the minus strand of CP025652.1, from coordinate 21,032,549 downwards.
TCGGGAGGACCAGCTTTTGCCTCCATTTCCCTAAAAAGTCTCATGGCTTCTTTGGTTCTCTTTTGTCTGAAGAGTGCCTGGATTATAGGAGTATATGACTGTGGCGTTTGAACCATCCCTTTCATCTCGATGCTTCTGAGCAGCCTAGTTGCAACCTCGACTTTTCCAGAATTACAGAACCCCTGAATTAGGGTACGGTAATTAACAACATCTGGTTTACAACCATTTGAAGTCATGGTTTGAATAATATCAGTTGCCTTCTTTACATCACCTGCTTTGCAGTAATGAGAAAGCATGGAGTTGTAAGTGAATTTATCAGGCTTTAATCCTTCCATTATCATCTGGTCCATAAGCTGAGCTGCCTTCTCTACCCTCCTGGCCTTACAAAGACCATCAATGAGGGTGTTATAAGTCACCAAGTCCCTTGAGATCCCTTGCAGTACCATTTTACAAAAAATTTCACCAGCTTCTTCAATTCTGTTGTTCTTGCAAAAGCCACCTATCAATATATTATATGTTATTACGCTTTTTGCACAGCCACTTGATTCCATTTCCTTTAAAAGGGTCAGAGCTTCACTCAATTTCCTATTTGCACAAAGGTAGTTAATTAGGATGTTATAAGTGAACTCATCTGGTTGATACCCTAGAGTCTTCATCTCTTGGAACAATTCCATCGCGCAATCTAAATTGCTACTCAAGCAGAGCCCTTTTATCAGACAAGTAAAAGTACACACATCAGGTAAGACTCCCATGCTTGTAAGATCACAACTAAGCTCAATCGCTTCCTGCACTTGATTCTCTTTACACAAGGTGCTGATTACAGTGTTATACGTGACTCTATCGGGTAAACAGTTCCTCAAAATCATCTGAGAGAGGATCTCAATCGCCTCCTTCACTCTACCCGCTTCACAAAGTCCAGTTATCACAGTGCTATAGGTAATTAGATTAGGATCAAAACCCTCTTCAAGCATTAAATGCATGACATCTAGGGCATGGCAAACATGTCCAGCTTTGCATAAGCCATTTATCAAAGTGTTGAAGGTAATACGGTCAGGAAAGAACCCCTGGCTAGACATCTCTTGCGCAAAATTTAAAGCTTCTTCAATCCTACCTTCTTTACAGAACCCATGAATCAAAACATTAACTGTTATGTTGGTTGGAGGGCAGTTAGCTGCAAACATTTGGTCCCTAATTCTTAAAGCATTCTCTAAATCTCCCTCCTCAATGTAACCCCGCATCACCGTTGTAAAGGTCTTCTCATTAGGCGACAAACCGTGTCTAGGCATATCTTCCATCATCAAAATTGCAGCCCTAATTTGATGTGCTTTACAGAGTGCTTTTATCAGTATATTAAAAGTTGGGACATCAGGTTTTAAACCCTCACTCAACATCCTAGAAACCACATCTTCAACTATCTCCAATTTATTGAATTTTCTCCCATCAACAAGAACATTCAACAAGTTGTTGTAACTAAAGATTCCAGGTTTCACATCAAACTCCTGTTCCATCACATCAAGAACCCCAATAGCCTCATCATAAAGATCAAACTTGGCATAACTCTCAATCAAGATTATGAAAGTACCTTCACCAATCTCAACCTTGGACTCTTTCATACCATCCAAGACTCGCCTCATCGCATCAAAAGACCCCGCTTTCCCAAGCTTCCGAAGAATCTCTTCACAAATCTGCCGACTGGGTTCAGACTCAGGATGCGCCAAAGCCCATGTAAAGAGGTTAAAAGCTGAGGTTTCATCTTTCCCCTGGCGAAGACTATGCTGAAGCTGCTTCTGCGTGAAGTCTGGCGGGAGGTGTTTGGATTTGAGGAGCGAAACTGAAGCAGCAGAGGGTGAAGTTGTGGCCGAGATTGAGACTAACGGTTCACGGCGTTGTGAGAACGTGGAAGAAAAGAGCTTTGGAGAGTTTAAGGATATGGTAAAGGGGGGCACATTTGCTAAGCATGATGAGACACCCATTGAAGCAATTCAACAAGCATGTAGCATACAATATCAAAGTCAGGGTAGAAGTTTACCTTAGCTCGAGATACTTGCGCCTACAGCTAAATCAGTAGAGGACAACGAAGGGTGTTGTAGGGCGATACAGAAGAATTGAATTGCAGGAATTTAGACGACGAAAAATGGCGATTCTTTAGTGGGTTTTGTCATGGATAAAACCTTGAGCACTTTGCTAAGAGAATACAGAGAAGCGACGCATAAGAAATGAAAGCAGGCCAGAATAGCACACTATTATAAGAGCACGTCTCATAAACCCTACGTGACAATTTATACTGAGGATTATGATTTATATTCCAATGTAGATCACAAATACATTATTATTATTATTATTATTATTATTATTATTATTATTATTATTATTATTATTATTATTATTATTATTATTATCCGTGCAAAAATCTCACATAGACACCGATTAATCCGCGTTGGCCGGCCGCCTAACGTATCACCATAATCGGTGATCTAGGTGGCTGACCGGCTAGGCGGCAGGCACTGACCGGCTAGGCGTCCTATGCACTGACTACTGACTAGGCCTCCTAGCCACCGACTAGGTAGGTCACCTAGTCGACTGATTAGCTATTGTTCTTTTTTTTTTTTTTTAATGAGTTATTTTACGACATCGTTTTGAACGAAATAACTCTAAATTATTCAAACTCTAGATATTTTTAGGTTAATATTTAATATTTTAGCATTAACTATAAAAGTACTAAATAGTTTATAATTATCAAGTCTTATAAAATTAAAAAAATTTAAACAAATTTTAAAAAAAAATACATGGGTGATTAGGTGCTAGGCGCTATCTGAACGACCGAGAAGTGTCTAGCGATTTTTTCAACCATGATTATTATTATTATTATTTTTTTTGAAAGGCAATACTTGTACTCTTGTAGAGTATTATACTACTATTATGTAATGGTAATCAGAGGAAGGATAAAGTACGGAAAAACTATCCCAAGTATGGCCAAAGACCTTGTGGTCAAGCGGCTAGTGGGAGACAATGCAATGTAGTCCGACTCTAGGCAAATTTTTGTGATCCCTGATCCTTCAGCCACAAGAAGGCCTTAGTGCCACGTCAAATTATTGTGTGGACCATGATCTATATAGTTGTGTAGATCATGAATGCAATATTCATTTTTAATATACTAAAAATATATTATTTGTGTACTGAATGTACATTATTTGATAATATATAAAAAAAATCATATATTTTCAAATAATGTACTTTATGTATACAAATAATGTATTTTTAATATATTAAAAATGTAGTATTTTTTTTTTATTTACGGTTCACACAAATGTGTGGACCATGATCTATGGAATAATGACTGGTAAGCCATCATCGCTTCCGGGAGGAAAAGAGTTGCGTCAAACTGGCAAAGGTATGGGCAAGCTACCTCCGGTTGGGCTTCGGTATGTCCACTTTGATTGTAAGAGATACATGTTAATTTTTAATATACTAAATATTTATTTTTAAGTATACATAAAAAAAGCATTCAATGTATTAAAAATTAATCATCATTATACTAAAAATAAATATTATGTTAGTAGTCCGTGATATTATGATTGCTCATGAATCTTCATTTGTGAGATAAGTTGACATGTATGCCAAAGGCTTGCAATGTCATTACTTTACACGTTTATCGTGTAATAGACACAAAGATTTCTTTTTTTTTTTTTTTTTTAAATATATTATATGCGTAGGTTGCGTTTGGAAAAAATAAAATAAAATAAAAAAGGAATCGACATCTACTCCTAGTTAGAACATATGTCTATTATTGGTTTACCTCCTTGTGGTCCTTTGTCGGCTAGGGTCACAGGGCGAGGAGAAAACCTCGTTAAAAGAACATATGTCTATTATTGCCCACATGGGTAACTCAACTAGTTTTGGGAGGAAAGACTAGGGATTCAACCTCTGTGTTCAATGGTTGAGTTGTCATATGGTTTACATCCTCCCAGATGCTTTGTCGGGTTGGGGAGGAAACATATGTCTATTACCATTTTTAACTTGTTACCATAAGTCATTAGGTTAATATATATTATAGGGCAGAAAGCCAGAACATGACCAGACAACCAAAAACAGCACCAAGCAAATGAAGGTTGAAGAAACACAATACTTTACATTAGTTGCAGCCAGTCTTTTATGCTTTCCTAATCTCTAAATTCTAACACCTAAAGAGATGCTTCAAAACTGGAGAAACTTTACAAGCACAGCCTTTTCTCCCCTCCCTTTTCACAAATATCTTTCCCATTTGCATCAACAACTCTCATTCTTCCCTTCACCAAATTCCCTTGGGAATAACCGCTATTTAAGACACGGCCAAGAGTGACCAATGCATCTTGGAAGTTTCGGGTTTTAAGGAAATCCTTAATCAAGCCCTGATTATCTGAGATGTCTGCTTTCTTCATGATCATGCCAATGAGTTTAACTAGAGTCTCCTCTCTAGCTAAAGCCAAAAGCTCTTCCGCCAAAATTGAGAATGAAGAGAACTCGGGTACATATCCTTTCTCCATCATCTCGACTGCAAAATTAACGGCTTCATCAATGGGTCCTCCACCAGAGCAAAGGCCGTGGAAAACAATTTTATGTGATACGTAGTCTGGAGGATCAGCTTTTTCCTCCATTTCCCTAAAGAGTCTCATGGCTTCTTTTGCTCTCTTTTGTCTGAAGAGTGCCAGGATTATAGGATTATATGCCTGTGGTGCTAGAACCATCCCTTTCATCTGGATGGTTATAAGCAACCTTGTAGCAACCTCGACACCTCCTGTTTTACAGAGTCCCTGAATTAGCGTACCATAAGTAAAAACATCTGGTTCACACCAATTCGAAGTCATGGCTTGCATAATATCAGCAGCCTTTTTGACATCGCCTGCTCTGCAGTAAGGATAAAGAATGGAGTTGTATGTAAATGTATCAGGTTTTAATCCTTCCGTTATCATTTGATCCATAAGCTGAGCCGCCTCCTCTACCCTCTTGGCCTTACAAAGACCATCAATAAGGGTGTTATAAGTCACCAAGTCCCTTGAGATCCCTTTTAGTTCCATTTCCCCAAAAATTTTGCGTGCTTCTTCAATTCTCTTGTTCTTGCAGAAGCCATCAATCAATATATTACATGTTATTACGCTTTTTGCACAGCCACTTGATTCCATATCCTGTAAAAGCGTCATCGCTTCATTCAATTTCTTATTCGCACAAAGGTAGCCAATTAGGATGTTATAAGTGAACTCATCTGGTTGGCACCCAACAGTCCTCATCTCTTGGAACAATTCCATCGCGCTATTGAAATTACTACTCAAGCAGAGGCCATTTATCAGAGAATTAAATATAAACACATTCGGTAAGATTCCCAAGCTTGTAAGAACACAGCTAAGTTCTATGGCTTGTGGCACTTGATTCTCTTTACACAAGGTGCTGATTATAGTGTTATACGTGAAACTATCAGGTAAATGTTCCATCAATATCATCTCCGTGAGGATCTCAATTGCCTCCTTCACTTCACCCGCTTCACAAAGTCCAGATATCACAGTGTTATAGGTAACTAAATCGGGACTAAAACCCTCCTGAAGCAATAAATCCAAGACATCTAGTGCATAGCAAACATGTCCTGCTTTGCATAAGCCACTTATCAAAGTGTTGTATGTAAAATGGTTAAAACAGAACCCATGGCTGGACATCTCTTGCACAAAATTTAAAGCTTCTTCAATCCTACCTTCTTTACATAGTGCTTTTATCAGTATATTATACGTTGAGACATCCGGATTTAAACCCTCACTTAGCATCCTAGACAGCACATTTTCAACTAGCTTCAATTTATTCCCATCAACAAGAACATTCAACAACAAATTGAAACTAAAGATTCCTGGTTTCACACCAAACTCGTGCCCCATCACATCAAGAACACCAATAGCCTCATCATAAAGTTCAAACATAGCATATCTTTCAATAAAGATGAAGAAAGTACCTTCACCAATCTCAACCTTGGACTCTTTCATATCATCCAAGACTCGCCTCATTGCACCAAAAGACCCTGCCTTTCCTAGCTTACGAAGAACTTCCTCGAAAACCCGCCGACTGGGTTCAAACTCAGGCTGCTCTAAAGCCCATTCAAAGAGGTTAAGAGCTGAGGTTTCATCTCTCTCCTGACGAAGGCTATCCAGAAGCTGCTTCTGAGTGAAGTGTGGCGGGAGGTGTTTGGATTTGAGGAGCGAAATTGTGGCGGCAGAGTTTGAGATAAACGTTCCACGGCGTTGAGATAATGTGAAAGAAATGACCTTTCGGTAGTTTAAGGATATAGTAGAGGGGAACACCTTTACTAAGCATGGTGAGACCGCCATTGAGGCAATTCAACAAGCATGTAGCATACAATATAAATATTTAGTTATTTACCTTATCTCCTCCGTACAAGTACAACCAAATCAGAAGAAGACAGTGAAGGGTTGTTGTTGAGGTGCAACACAGAAGAATTCAGTTGCAGGTTATGAAGGGGTGATTCTTTAATGGGTGTTGGAATTGGAATAGAAGATTTTGGGAAGAGAATTCATAGAAGCAGAGCAGAAGAAACGAAGTCGGCTCTCCCATACTTCAAATTTAAATTTAATCAGATTTATAGTCTTTCGAATAAGTGACAATGAAAGATTTAATATATAAATTTGAATTATCAATAATTTAGGTACTAATTTATTTCATGTACTAGTATTAAAAACACTCTAACCTATTTTCTTAAATTTTTTTTGTAACACTCTAGCTATTAGTAGTTTCGTTCAACACTTTAAAATAATGTCAAGTCTAACTGGGATGAGACTTCAAAATGAGACCTTCATTTCTTTTAACATGCTCATTCAATTATTACTTTATTCATTTTTTCTTCACCAGCTATCTTAAAAGTGACCATTTTAATTAATTGATGACAATGTTTAGCTTCAATACTATCAATAGCCAAAATGCCAAATGACAATAGGTTAATATTAACTAAAGAAAAATACTTAAAATAGTCGTTCAACTATACACGAAAATATAATTTAACTAAATTGACCGCTTTTATCAATTACCTAGCCATGTGACTCTTTCTCTTCTTAAAAAATTAACTTTTTATATTAGTTCACCATTTTTATCACCGGTAATAAAACGGAAAAAAAGTTTTTGTTTCTAACAATAGAGATGAAGAGAAAGCTCTTTGTCTCCAGTTCACCATTTTTATCACCGGTACTAAAACGGAAAAAAAGTTTTTGTTTCTAACAATAGAGATGAAGAGAAAGCTCTTTGTCTCCAGCACTGAAGACACGGGAATATATATTATTTAATATTTATTTTTTGGAAACAAAAAAATCCAACTCAAACTAATAAAAAAATGCCATCAAATTAATCTAATGGCATAAATTTGACTTGTTCATTCATCATGGCACAAATTTTACTTAAATGGTTTTTTTTAGTAAATTCACCGGATCTTTCTCCGTCCGTTTAACGGTCCGTTTAATGGCACAAATTTTACTTAAGTGGTTTAATTGCACTTTTGCGTGTAATTGTGTGGCTACTTTTAACCTTTTTTCTTAATAACTAATTAAAGGGATGTGATTATATCTATCTTCATCCAGAAATCCAGAATTATAGGGCAGAACTTTACAAGACAACCAAAGGAGCACAACAATTTAATTGAAACTATTCCTTTATGCTTTCCAAAACTATAAACTACAAGTAAATCCTTTCAAAAAAAAAAACAAGTAAATCCTCTTCTGTCCTCCCTGCTAACACTTTTAATTCCTGCTAACACTTTTAATTTCTAACTAATTTGCATCATGAATTCAAAACAAAAATCAAC
>CP025652.1:20915302-21024712 GCA_003576665.1 Ipomoea trifida | reverse complement strand
CAAAAAAAAAAATAAATAAATAAAAAGAAGAAAAAAAAAACCAAAACCAAAACAGTTTCAGACTTTCAGATTGTTGCTAATCAACAACTCAATGTCTCAATCTTCCCTTTACCAAATTCCCTTTGGGATAACGGCTATTTAAGACACGGCCAAGAGCGCCCAATGCATCTCGAAAATTACAGATTTTAAGGAAACCCTTAATCATACCCTTCTCATTATCTGAGATGTCTGCTTTCTTAATGATCATGGCAATGAGCTTAGCTAAAGTCTCCTCTCTAGCTAAAGAAAACAGCCCTTCTGCCAAATTGTAGATTAAAGAGAATTCAGGTATATATCCTTTCTCCATCATCTCCACAGCAAAGTTAACGGCTTCATCAATGGGTCCAGCAGAGCAAAGGCCCCGGAAAACAGTTTTATATGATACGTAGTCTGGAGGTTCAGCTTTCTCCTCCATTTCCCTAAAGAGCTTCATGGCTTCTTTCGTTCTCTTTTGTCTGAAGAGTGTCTGGATTATAGGGTTATACGTCTGCGGTGCTATAACCATCCCTTTCATCTGGATGGTTATGAGCAACCTAGTAGCAACCTCGACTTTTCCTGATTTACAGAGCCCCTGAATAAGGGTAGCGTAAGTAAAAGCATCTGGTTCGCAGCCATTCAATGTCATGGTTTGCATTATCTCCACCGCCTTTTTGACATCACCGGTTCTGCAGTAAGGATGAAGAATGGAGTTGAATGTGTATGTATCGGGTTTCAATCCTTCCGTTATCATCCGGTCCATAAGCTTAGCCGCCTTCTCTACTCTCTGGGCCTTACAAAGACCATCGATAAGGGTGTTATAAGTCACCAAGTCCCTTGAGATCCCTTGCAGTACCATTTCATCAAAAATTTCACCCGCTTCTACAATTCTATTGTTCTTGCAGAAGCCATCCATCAATATATTGTATGTAAATACATTTTTCGCACAGCCACTTATTTCCATATCCTTCAAAAGGGCCATTGCTTCGTTCAATTTCTTCTTTGCAAAAACGTATTCGATTAGAATGTTATAAGTGAACACATTTGGTTGGAACCCTTCAGTCTTCATCTCTCGGAACAATTCCATTGCGCTATCGAAATCGCTATTCCAACAGAGGCCTTTTATCAGAGAATTAAAAGTACACACATCGGGTAAGAGCCCCATGCTTGTAAAAACACAACTAAGTTCTATGGCTTGTAGCACTTGATTCTCTTTACACAATGTGCTGACCACAGTGTTATATGTGACTCGATAGGGTATACAGTCCCTCAAAATCATCTGAGTGAGAACCTTAACGGCCTCCTTCACTTCACCCGCTTCACAAAGCCCAGATATCACAGTGTTGTAGGTAATTAAATTAGGATCAATACCCTTTTGAAGCATCATATCCAAGATATCTAGAGCATGGCAAACATGTCCCGCTTTAAACAAACCGTTTATCCAAGTGTTGAAGGTATAATGGTCAGGACAGAACCCCTGGCTAGACATCTCTTGCAGAAAATTTGATGCTTCTTCAATCATACCCTCTTTACAGAACCCATGAATCAAAACGTTAACCGTTATATTGGTTGGAGGGCAGTTATCTGCTAGCATTCGGTCCCTAATTCTCAACGCACCCGCTAAATCTCCATCCTCAATATAACCCCACATTAATGTGTTATAAGTCTTCTCATCAGGCAATAAACCGTGTCTAGGCATATCTTCCATCATCAAAATTGCAGCCCTAATTTTATGAGCTTTGCAGAGGGATTTAATCAGTATGTTAAAAGTTGCCACATCTGGGTTTGAACCCTCACTCAACATCCTAGAAAGCACACCTTCAACTAGCTTCAATTTATTCCCATCAACAAGAACATTCAACACTAAATTGTAACTAAAGATCCCTGGTTTCACACCAAACTCATGTTCCATCACATCAAGAACACCAATAGCCTCATCATAAAGTTCAAACTTGGCATATCTTTCAATAAAGATGAAGAAAGTACCTTCACCAATCTCAACCTTGGACTCTTTCATATCATCCAAGACTCGCCTCATCGCACCAAAAGACCCCGCGTTTCCAAGCTTGCGAAGAATCTCCTCGCAAATCTGCCGACTGGGTTCAAACTCGGGCTGCTCTAAAGCCCAATCAAAGAGGCTAAGAGCTGAGGTTTCATCACTCTCCCGACGAAGGGTATCGAGAAGGTGCCTCCGAGCGAAGTCCGGCGGGAGGTGTTTGGATTTAAGGAGTGAAATTGTGGCGGCAGAGGGGGAATTTGAGGCCGAGATTGAGACAAACAGTTCACGGCGTTGAGATAATTTGAAAGGAATGAGCTTTTGATTGTTTAAGGATATGGTGGAAGGGAAAACCTTTACCAAGCATGATGAGACACCCATTGGAGCAATTCAACAAGCATGTAGCGCGCAGTATCAAAGTTGGGTAGAAATTTAGCTTACCTCCATCCAGCGAATTCAGTAGAGGACAGTGAAGGGTTGTTGAGGTTCAACACAGAAGAATTCAATTGCAGGTGATCAAAAGGTAGTAGTTTGATGGGTGCTGAAATGGAAAATTTTGAGAAGCAGAGCGGAAAAATCGAAGTCAGCCCTCCTGGATTTTACGTCATATTCTTTAATTTCTCCATTTGTCGTATTTTTTTTTTTTTTTTTTTGAAAAAAGTGCTAAATACAACCAAGTCCAATTGAGCCCTGAACTATAAAATAGTTCAATTAAACAACTCGAACATTTAAAAATCATCCAATTTTTACATATAATCGTTATTTGAGGTTCATACACATTAAATTTTGAGTAGTTCATGATATTTTATGACACCAACAATCAATAAAATAAAGAAAATATTTCCACATCATATACCAACAACTCTCATTTAGCTTGCATAAACCTTAAACAATTGGTTATATTGAAAAATTGGATGACTTTTGCATGTTGAGTGGTTTAATTGATTTTTTTTTTTTGTTTAGTGACTCAATTAGACTTTTATCTATGATTCAGTGGACTATTTTATTATTTTTTTCCTAAGCCCTATAAACCCGCTCCTTAGGCCATGATGAGGTAAATCAAGCATGCTTGACTATTGAGACTCACACCCGAGATAACAAACTTTTCTAATCAGTCAATTAAGACTCATATCGAGTTTAATCTAGTTAATTATAACAATATACTGAGATTAATTTTATTCATGTTAAATAGGATCTTAAGGGCAACAAAACACTCCCTCATGAATTTTAACGTAACTATAATCTTAGGGTCAAGCCATCCCCCAAAAAAAAAAAAAAAATCTTAGGGTCAAGCCAAGTTATTTTATTAATTATTTAATCAATGATTATATTTGCCATGTGATGCGTTTTACCATTGAGAAAAATGACATTTTGATTAATCAATGATGAATACAATTTAGATTTAATCTCGTAGTTATTCATAATTTTTCGTAGTTTTTTTTTTTTTAAAAAAAAAACTAGTTTTTCGTAGTTATTCATAGTTAAACAACCAAATTTGCTACTTTAATAACAGTTGCTGAACAAAATTTACATCATGAATAACTGTGAAAGTGAATAAGTTTTCAATTTGGTGCAAGAGTGCAACAATAAGAGAGTGAGTGAAACCTAAAGATAGGTTTTCAACATAGCGTTACTTTTTTTTTTTGGTGAGCAAGAGGGACCCAGAGGTCCCGGAGATTAACGACGCCTGCTGGTGGCAAAGCCCGCGGCGTCTTGCTGGAGTAGGTTCATCAAACCCTCAGGCGGGTGGTCAAGAAAAGTCGTTCCCCAAGGCGAGGTCTGACCGGAATTGGCCAAGAAATCTGCGCACCGATTGCCTTCCCGAAAGATGTGGGTTACCGTAGCGTCTTGAAAGTGTTCCAGCAGCAATTTGCAATCTCTAACAAGGATACTGGCATCGGGTGTGACCATACCATCTTTGCGCAACACTTGAACCATTGCCTCAGAATCCGTTTCAGCGATGAGTTTAGAGAAACCTCGGTTTTTTGCAAGGAGAAGACCTTCCCGGAGACCCCATAACTCGGCTAGGAAGCTGTTAGCGATTCCAATGTTGCAAGTGTAGCCCATCAACCAATTTCCTTTATCATCCCGTAACAGACCTCCCGCACTCGCAAGATGAGAACGAGCCTTCATAGCACCATCGGAGTTAAGCTTGATGTACCCCGCTGCCGGAGGAGACCAAATAATCCAAAGGTGACTGGCAGCCAGGAGGCCGGATCTCTTAATTAGGAGGCAGCGAGTTTCATTCGACTCCAAGAAGCTACGGCTGAGAATATCTCTGGCGGTAGTGAATTTGTTATCAAACACCACATTATTCCTAGCCTTCCACAGATTCCAAAGGATGTAAGGAAAAACGAAGCCCCAACTGATACCATTGTCTTCCGGACTATGTGAAGAGCAAGCCGTCTCCATCCAGTTATACATGGGGAGGTGGTTGGAAGACCGGAACCAGGGAGGAGAGTCGGCCAGCTCCCAGCAACTTTCCGCCAGCGGGCATCGTCGAAAGAGGTGGTCAAGGGTCTCTTCATCTTCGCCGCAAACAGGACACGAAGCCGCATCAGAGAGGCCCCTCCGTTTCCGTTCCAAGTTAACCATGAGACCGTTCTTGGAAATTTTCCACATAAACATCTTGATTTTCTCCGTGCAAGTTGTTCGCCAAATCCAGTCATGTGGGTGGTCGTCGATGGAGGAACCTGCAATGCGGGAATAAGCGGAAGAGACTGTTACCATACCTGTATTGGAGTGTGGCCACGAGAGGATGTCGTCTTGGTCAGGATTGATAGCAATTGGTGTAGCTCGAACCATGTCGATCAGGCTAGTCGGGAGAATGCCGTTGAGCGTCTCTGTGTCCCAACATCCTTGATTCGTAATCAGCTCATTGACCATAACGTTCGCATACTGAGTGCTGTTGGTAACTCTTGTGTTGGAAGCTAACGGGCCGTCCCCCGTCCACCAATCATCCCAAAAATTAATCTTCCGGCCATTACCGACATTCCATTTGAGACCTTCTGCAAGAATATCTTTACCTTTCATGATACTTCTCCATCCCCAAGAACAATTGGGTTGTGTATGAGTGTGCAATAAGTCGGCATTTTTGACATATTTTTCTCGCAGCACTTTAACCCAAATTTTGTCTTGATTCGAGAAGATTTGCCACGCCATTTTGGTGAGGAAGGCTAGGTTAAAGTCCTGGGCCATTCTAAGACCAAGGCCCCCATCCTCCCGAGACTTACAGATTTCAGTCCAGCTGACCGAGTGGAGTTTCCTAGTACTGTTGTCATGGCCCCACAAGAAGTTTCTGCAAATTCTATCAATTTCATTGCAGGTACTTACCGGCATGGCCATCGCTTGCATGGCATAAGTAGGGACTGTTGCTAGCGACGATTGGACAAGGACTCTTCTACCTGCCATGTTGAGCGAACTAGCTTTCCAATTAGAGAGTTTCTTTCTCATTTTATCAATGACCGCGTTGAAAGTATTCTTCGAGACTCTTCCATTTAACATGGGGATACCCAGATAGTTACCAAGCGATTCTGCCACTGGAACTTGCAAAATTCTCCCAATAGCCCTCTTGAGACCTGCATTGACATTAGAAGAACAAAAGAGGAGGGATTTAGAGAAATTAACCTTTAGGCCCGAGGCGTTACTGAAGGAGTTGAGGCAGTCAATCATCATCTGGGCTTGTTGTTCAGAGGCTTCTCCAAAAAGCATGAGGTCGTCTGCAAAGAAGAGGTGAGATATGCCTGTGCCTCCTCTAGAAATGTGGATCGGCTTCCATGAGCGTGCATTAACTCTAGCCTGAATGTCATGGGCCAATCTCTCCATAACAAGGTTAAACAGATATGGAGCCAGAGGATCGCCTTGACGGAGACCGCGCCCTGGTTTAAAGGGTGGTAGGCGACCTCCATTCCACAGGATAGATATAGAGCTTTCACGAAGGAAAAAAAGAATAAGGTCGATAAGACGTCTAGGAAACCCAAAATCAACCAGTGTCGTGTTCAGGTAATCCCAAGAGACACTATCGTAGGCTTTTTGGAGGTCAACTTTGAGAATCATCTGTTTCTTTTTCCGCCTTGTGTTGTTCATGTTATGGACCACCTCTTGAGTAAGGATCACGTTATCCATAGTTGACCGACCTGGGAGAAAGCTGTTCTGATGGGGCCCAATCAATCTACTCATGATCGGTCTTAACCTGTTAACAAGGACTTTAGAGATAACTTTGAAAGAGACGTTCAGGAGTGTGATCGGTCTAAAGTCAGCCGCTGACTCAGGAGTATCTTTTTTAGGAATGAGCGTCATAAAGGCTTGCAGCAGAGATGTGGGCGTGTAGCCGTCCTCAAGTGCCCGGTTAACCATATCTGTCATAGCTGGGCCAATCTCGTTCCAACACTGTTGATAGAATATCGCTGGAATACCATCAGGGCCCGGACTCCCATACTTTTTCATCCCAAAAACCGCTTTTCTGACCTCTTCTGCAGGGGCTCTACGAAGGAGGTTGGTCGCTTGGGCCCCAGAGATATGGAGGTCCGTCGGCACCGAATGAGGGGAAAAAAGAGACTCTTGGTCGACCCTGCAAAAGAGAGTAGAAAAGAAGCTAGTAATATGTTCAGTCAACAAATCCGTATTGTCGGTCCAGGATCCCTGAAGCTTGAGAAATCTAACACGATTTCTGTTCCGCTTAACTAAGGCGGATTTATGGTAAAAAGTAGTATTCCTGTCTCCGTTTCTGATCCAGTCAGTCCTAGCTTTTTGGAACCAGAAAGTTTCTTCTTGTACCAGGACCGTGTTGAGTTCATCTAGCAACTGTTTCTCCAAGACTTGCAACCTATAAGAAGTGTTGTAGTTCCTTGCACTTTGAATACCTAGGATTCGGCCTTCCAATTTACGCTTCCTATTAAAGATGTTACCGAAGACGTTTCGGTTCCACGAGAGGCTCTTCTGGGTCACGGTAGAGATAATTTCCTCCAAGTTCGTATTATCTCTTGCTGTCGCCTCTTTCCAAATATTTTTATAGTCTTCACTAGTCAGCCATGCCGCTTCGAATCTCACCGGGCGAAGACTCCTATTTGGGGGGTTCCCAGCTTCTTCCAAAAAGAAGATGGGATTATGGTCGGAGCAAAGGCGGGGGAGTACAGCCACCTTGGCTTCCGGGAAAGTCAATTGTGCGTTCATGTTCCAAAGGACCCGGTCCAGCCTCCTTCTCTGAACCACCCTATTCCCTGCAAGCCGACACCAGGTGAAGTTGGGACCAGAGGAGCCCGGGTCTAGCAGGCCACAGTCGCTGAACGCATCCACAAAATTCTGAAGAGAGGTGTAGTTCAGGGAAGAACTACCCCACTGCTCATCACTAGTCGCAATGTCGTTGAGGTCACCTAAGACAATCCAAGGGTCGTGAATAGAGTTTGACAGTCCTTTGCAGTAATCCCAAAACCTACACTTGGCAAACGTGTTAGGGCGAACATATGCAAAGGTGATAAAGCAATTGCCCAGCTTGTGATTCACGAAAGTGTGAATGGCTTGGGAGTTGTGGCTAACAACTTGGAGATCAATGAGGTCAGGTTTCCAAAAAAGGAGAAGACCGCCAGCGAAACCCAAGGGATTAACAATGAAATGATTAGTCAGCCCCAATTTGGAGGCTAACGCAATCATCTTCTCCGCTTTGGGAGAGCGAATTTCAAGGAGACAAAGGGCGTCAGCCTTGGACGTGGAGAGAAGTTCTTTGACAAATCTCCTCACCCGGCCATTAGCAATGCCCCTACAGTTCCAAGAAACGATCTTCATAAAGACACCGTCGCAGAAGGGGGAGTTTGGTCACCGCCACCCCCGGGCGTACAACTGTTAGAAAGGGTCGGGTTAGTTGGTGGAGTTGTGCCACCCTTCGAACCCGCCGCAGCAAACGACGTGCTTCCAAATTGGAAGATTCCGTTGCCACCAACCTGTCCATCCTGGTCAACCAGCGTGGGAGGGTTAGTGTGAGCACCAACGGTACCACGGCCCGAAGCCCTGCCCCGCCCCCGCGAACCACCCCCCCGACCGCCACGGCCTCCAGAAAGGTTCGTGGGGTTAGGTCGGCTAGATGAGTTTGCAGACTGTGTGAAACCGGGGTTAAAAGGCTGCTGGTCATGAACAGGTTGAGCGAAAGAGGAAGATGACTTACCTTTGGAGCTTTCTCTGTGCTCCCCCGTCTCCTTTCCCTTCTTTCTAGCATTAGGAGTCTGCTGTACCGCCATCGGTTGATCATCCAAGGCAGCAAACCTGTTATGTGTGTTGTTCTGATTTGAACCAGGCTTTTTTTGTTGCTGAGGTTTGCTGTTGGTATTACGGTTTGGTTTGGCCGTGTGTTGCTGATGTGGTTTATTCACCTTCTCAGGTTGTTGTTTCCTGGTCACTATCATCCAAGGCCCGTAACGGCGGGGTTCGGTTGTCTGGGAAGTAGTGTTAGTCGGCGTTTCAACCGGTTGTGTGTTCTCTGTTGTCGCCGCCGGTTCCGGGTTTGTCACTGTATTCGGCGTCTCTGGGTTATTGGATTTTGCAAGGGGGCATGATTGTTCGCGGTGTCCTACCACCCCGCAGCTAAAGCAAATCACGTGTAATCCTTCATATTCCACCATCTGAACTCCATCCGTCACCCATATTTCAGAAACTAACGGTTTATCAAGATCTACCTCCACTGCAGCTCTTGCAAAACGCCCTTTCTCTCTTGCCATTGTTGTGCGGTCAAGTCTCAAGGGTTTTCCAATGTTTTCAAGAATCTGCTTGATGGTGTCCTCCCTAAAGTATTCAACAGAGAGTTCCGGCAACCTCACCCAGACAGCCATCTTCTTGATCCTTGCCGTTCGAGCTTTAAAGTTAGGCTCCCAACGTTGCGTTACCAGGTAATTGTCGAAGATTTTCCATGGTCCGTCAAGCAAGACGTGGAGGTAATCTTTTTTTTCGTCAAAACGCACCACAAAACATCCGAATCCTATGTCTATGATCTGGAATCGGCCTTGTAATTGCCATAGGGTTGGAGCCCTTTGGTTCAAGACGTTCACATTAAGATTCTTACCGAGATATTTTACGATGAGAGCCATACGCCATTCGCGGCACAATTCTTGACGCAGAGCCTTCAGAAATTTCACCACCGGTCTACCATCTGATTCATCGTGGTTGTCCATTTCGGAGTCTGACTCCACCACCGGATCCTCAAATGCCCAGTCGTGTTCTTCAGGGGGCGGCCTCTCGCCGGCGTTCAATGTGGTATGGTCTGTGACCGTATCCGCGAAAGACCGTTTCGTGGTCCTGACCTTCTTGGCTGCTCGCTGGGGAGAGGCCTCCTCCGTCATTGGTACATCAGGAGAGGTCTCCACCGGTGTGGCCGGCGCTGTCGGTGGCATTCCCACCGTGTCCCGCCGCTAACGGCTAGGAAGGGCGAGGAGTATCTAAAAAAGAAAGCCTAAAGAAGGCAGTAGAGGAAGCCAAAACGAGAGAATATTCTCTGTTCCCCACTTTCTCTCACTAGCAGTCCACTTCGAAAAGCCGTCAAAAATACCATAGCGTTACTAGAACATAAATAAGTAATTGTATAAATTTTACATATTTTTAACTTAAGATTCTTAGTTTATCTAAATTTTTCCAAGTCAAAATGTACATTAAACATAGTAATAACTTGTCCACGTTTTAAATTGTCAATATTTCCTATTTACCAACTATCCTCTTATAGTAACTTGGAAAAGCCTCCGCATCAACTCGTTATCCCTGAGCTTTCATGTTAATAGCCTTGGTTGAGAGAATTGATTCATGTTTGTTGTCGTTTATTGATCTTTGACAAAATCTAAAATCTAAAGACTCATTTATATGTAGATGTATAATTTGACTAAAATACATACTAACTACAAATACAATATTTTGTGACATAACTTAATAAAATTATATACAATAATAATTTACATAACAACAACAACAATAATTGAGAAGAGGATCCTTCCTTATCTTGGCACATTGCTAACCGAATTTCCTAGTTTCCTTCTTTTCCATATGTGTCTTTCTACAACTCTACCAGCTGTTCATTTGAGGGGCAACCCTCACCTTTTGACTACATTTACTAATGATAAATGTGAGTTAGTTTATTTATAGTTGCACGAAATGTATTTCTCATGAACTTTAATAATTATATTTTGATACATTTGTGCCATAGACATGTGAAACTAGATACGTGCGAGTGGTACTCAACCGTGCCATTATGGTTGTATCTTCGTCCTTTGGGTCCCATCTTTATCCTCTGGGTCCCAAGGAAAGTGTTAACATCAAACTTTTGTGTGTGAGAGTAAGTATGGAGTATAATTTGAAAGTCCAAGTAGTATTTTTCTTTGTGAATTGTAGATACAACCTGGTTTCATCAATGTACATGTAATGTTCAATTTAGCCTATATAAAATATGATGAATCCCATGAAATTGTTCAATCATAGGACAACCATCAATTATCATGTGATTATTAAAATTCGTTTTCAAAAACTTCTTGCTTAAGGCATTTCTAACCATCAATTTAGAATTCAAGGGAGTTCACAATTCCTTAACAAATTCAACATTATATTTCAAAAAATATCAAAAAGTATGTCAAAACATTTCATTAAAAATTCACCACAAATGGAACAACCCCAGCCAAATTGATTAAACAGTTGACTTATGATCACAAAGTCACAAGTTCAACCTATAAACTTTCTTGGCTGCGCGTTTCCCTCCTCACATTTCCAGCTCAAAACTATCTCTTATTCTACTTTTAAGTTTTAACATGCAATATACTTTTTAACTCCAAAGTACCAAATACTTTTGACAAAAAGGTAAAATCGTCCACCCCAAACACCCTCACACTCCGACCCAACAGTTCGTGGATGGGTAAATCATGACTCAACTGACCAACAAGAGGTTAAACTTTTGCTCACTACACATAAGAAACCACTTCATGTACAAACAACCTTGTATGAATCATGAGTTCCATCTACCCCATACATTTTACAGGTAAGTTGCAGAAACATCATGGGACAACATTAAGGCAAATATAACAGCACTATGATTCTTTCATCTCTTAACTTCAAGAAAACAAAATATTCATATTTCTGATCACAAGACAGAGCTAGGGTGAAATATCAGATGAACTACTATAAAGGCAAAAAAGGGAAACTAAAAGTAGCATCTATCCCCTTGCAAGCTCTTTAACATTATGGATCATAGGCATCAAACTATTAGTGAGGGCACACACAATGAATTTTGAGGCAACAAATCAACTCATATACCAGACACCACAAATTTTTGTTCAAAATAAATAGAAGAAGATCATATGGTAGCCCTTGGCAATCAAATATTATCTATCGGTAGCCAAGTTTTTCCCTTTCACAAACCATAAAAAACATTTGACCGAGTAAAGAAGACTGCAGGGAGTTCTCCCTTACTATGTCTATCAGAAGTCTATCGATCTCTGCTGCATCTAGTTAGCGCGGCTTCTAATGACATCGAGACCCATTTCAGTCGGGTCGGTTGCTTGGAGTTCCACCTGAATTCCGTCGAGCTCCCTCTTGAATCTGTCCTTGGAGCTCGCGTATATCATCTTGCTCCTAACCCTTGATGTGTCGGGCGACCTTAGACGACAAAAGAAAACACGTGAGCAGCTCTCGGAAGATAAATTTACTAAATAAACATTTGCCAACGACAAGAGTACCATGCAATGAAGAAGATCTTGCTTTTCTGGCAGTTCTCTGCTGTCACGAAATCAAAATCGTAAACTGCATATCGGCATTCATCAGTGGGAAGGCTAGCGGTGAAGTCCTCGTAGCTTTGCGCTGGCTCACCAACCTTCTCAACAATGACCTGCTTCTGCTTCTCCTCAATCTTGAAAACAATAAAACGGTGCGTTCTTTTTGCTTTCAGCTCCAAGAACCTCAACTTGCAGTCATCGTGCACTGCCATCCCAGAAGCTGCATTAGCCTGAAAGATGGATTGCATAAACTTTCCCGAGAAACACCAACAATAACCATCCCAAGAACTTCAGAACAGTTCAAATTTAGAAAATATGCACTATTTACTCAAGAATCTCTAATCCCAATCCATCAAAAAAGTAAAGACAATTCAAAATCCCATACAATTAACCAGATTGATGAAGCTCCAGGATGTTTTTCTAAGCAGTCAAAAGCAGTCAACAAACATGAGTAGCAATTGGGCACCAGGCCCTAGTGGGCCGCTGAGTCATCGTGATTTACCCTTCAACTATATTGTCGGGCCAAGGTGTGGGGCCAGGGGCAAGAGAATTTCGCCTTTGTAGGCAAGCAATTGATTAAAAATTTATATCCAATCAACAAACCAGCATCATAGGCATTGGTCAAACCATACTCCCAACCACCATCAGTAATGAATAAGCTAGATTTAGGGGCAACATGAGCCAATACAGAATCCTAAAGGCCCTCTGAAAGAGCATAGAAAGAAATGCATACATGCCACAATAATTTCAGCCAATACATCACCTATGGAAGTTCAATCATATATCTTAACAACAAATTCAAGTAAAAGCCAATAAAAAGGTACAGCACTTTCTCCTATGACACTGTACCAATCATAGATAAAATTATTTGAATACCTATATTCCAATCCACAACTATTCCTATACAGGATTATCCCCAATCAGCAATTCCTATCAGTAAAAAAAAATCCAAAATATCAAACAGTACCATCTCAGATTAGCAACAACATGATTTTTTTTTTTTGTAAGAACACAGTGGATCAAGTACAAATCATCAAGAACTTCAGATCCATTACAGTAATGCTCAGAACACAATCCTGAATCTCCAGCTCAGCTCAACCCACATCGACAAAAGAGTTACACAATATCGAATTGCATGAGCTGCTTAGACAATCAAGAACCGAGATTCTGAACCCTTTAAAGATCTCAAGCCACAGATGATCACCAATTCCCATTTGAACACAGATCAAGCACTAAACCCACACACGGAATCAAATAAAACCGAAGAAAACACAGTGCCCAGAAAAGAAAAATGGATTTTTTTTAGAGAAATAAATCAAAGAACTCACCATTTTCGCTGTACTGAATTAGGACCCAAGAGAGACTTTGCCAACCAGAGAAGGAAAACCGACTTTCTGTGTGTGGCAGAAGGGCGTTGGAGCTCTTCTTATGAAGCAGCGCTCCTCAAAGGTGGGCAATTTTACTATGTGGTTGGAATACCCAATTCTAGTGTGTGGCTGCGGATCGAATCAATTACTTGGCGCCGCGTAATGGGAAAAGACTTGACTGCTGAAGCCGGCGCCGAAGGAATCGGCTCAGATGAGTCGGCTTGAACCTCACAAAACGTAAAAAGTAAATAAAACGACGGCGTATCCACATTAGTGAAGCAAAGCTCGGCTTGAACGAATTAGCCAAGCTGCAATAATATATTAATTTAATACTCCGTAATATTTGCATATAAAATACGGAAAAGAAAAAGAGAATACTTTTTTTAGAGTACTACTCCTTTTGTATATTCTAATACTCCGTATTCTATTTAGATAACAATACTTGACTTACAATATTTACTATTTAATTTTATATAATATTTAATATAAACTTCTATTAAATATAAAAACATATTTGAGAATTGCATAAATTATTAAAGAAATATGTTAATAAATAGAAAGTTAATTTAATTAATAAATAATAAATATGAAATATAATATTGGACAAAGGGGATTAATTCATAACATATTTGATAATAATTTTTGTATCAATATATAAAAATGTTATTCTATAAAATGATATTTATAAATAATAGAAAATTAAAATATAAAGAATTCATAATGTTAAAAGGTAACATGGTTATTATTATAAATAGAAAGATCAGTAATACTTTATAAATAAAATAATTATTATTTACAAATATCACTTTTCCGGACGGCCTATAAATTAGTCGGGAGTATGTTTTTATAGTTGATTTTTTAACTCTCATTTTATTTGTAATATTTAGTTTTATGATCTTAATTAATAAAAGTCTCTGGTTTATTTTCAAACCATACAGGAGTAGTAAATCACATTAAAAATATCTTGTGTAGAGGGTTAGATCGAAAGAGTTCTGGCAAAAATCAAACTCGTCAATTTAGGTACGGAATCATGTTTAAGTCACTAGAGACTCGACCATTTATTTTGGGACAAAATAATAATTTAAATAGGTATATTGAGTTTTTGGTATTTTATATATATATATATATATATATATATATATATATATATATATATATATATATATATATATATATATATTGTATACGGAGTAATATTTTGTTGCAAATTGGAATGCTGATTTCAGTCAATTGAATGAACAGATTGGAAAGTAATGGCACTACAAGCTGGGGTCCATTAAGAATCTGTATTCAACTTTCTGCGTTACTCTCACGCAACCCAACTTTAAGATTTTTTTTATTTGTTATTTGTCATTTTTATTTTTTTTTCCCGAATTTGTTTATTCTTTTGTACAAGGATCTAATTTATCATCATCATTAGTGTACCTCAAGAAAAGTCGTTTCAAGAACAAAAGGCGCACTAACCCATGTTGGCAACTTTGAACACTTCTCTCTCTATGGACAAAAGAATATGAAAATTTAAGGCTTAAAATAAACATCTTTTGAACACTTCAAACCCTGATTTTTGTGCACTATTTCAATTAAGTAATCAAGGCTTAGCGATAAATTTAGAAGAGTTATACTACATGGACTTCCATTTTATACTCCTTCACTTTTATTTCTTGACGTGACAAAATATGATATGTTATTTTTATTCTGTGGGTTTCAAGGAAAGTGTCAATATACATCACACTTTTGTGTGAGGGAGTAAAAGTAGAGAGTAACTTGGGAGTCCAAATAGTATTTTCCAATTTAGAATGCCACTTGCCCACTAATCCATAAGATTTTGGGATTAAACTGTTACTAGTTTCCTTCCCTTCCACTCAAGCATTAAAGTCCCTCAGTTCTTCTCCTTCCATTCGCATAAGGGTGTAGCGTCGATAGAGATATGGATGAAGAACTCGGGCGGCCTCATTGACGGAAACATGGACTCCGACGAAGGACCCAACAACGTCGACCTCTAGCAGATGACAAAAACAAAGACTTCGACGAAGAACTCCGGCGGCTACATCGACAGAAAAAATAGACTCCGACAAGCAGAAATCCGACGACCACAACATCGGTGGAAACCCACGCTCCTAATACAACTGAGATAAAGTAAGGTTCAGTAGTAGTTGAAGACTTCTCCATCTCACTACCCTCTTCGCCGCTGCTATGTGTGCACTTTAATATTTGTTCGTGTGCAACTCACTATTTGGGCATATCGTATATTGTGTGCATCTCTATATTTTTAGTGTGCAACTCAAACGGAACCACACTTACACATAACTTCGTGAAGGCATGCATACTACTAACTATACGCAAGCACACCTATAGGCTAATTTGCACACTCGCGCATACTTATTTACACATGAATGCACATTTCCACTTAATCAACTTACTATTTGTTGTTTTTTCGGGTGAATTTTGACCAAGAGGAAGTCTTTCTCAAGGTCATTCTATATTCTTAAAACACTTAAAGACATTCTCACAACTCATACGTGGCTAAGAGACATTTCAACAAACACCTTAATTGATCTTGACACTTCATACTTACCTTTCTCAAAGATGAAGTAAGACTAATTAACCCCTTGAGTCTACATTAGGTAATCACTTCCTAACCGAAACTTAATCATGTTAATTAACATCATCAAAGTCAAGTCTCGTCTCCCTTACTTAACCAATTCAAGGTCACATCTCCATGAGCCTAATCTACATCCCTATCTCCCTCCAAAGAAGATTACTGACACATGATCATAATGAAAATAGCAATGGATTCAAGATCAAAAAGGTATTTTATAACAAAAACAAAAATATGTGATCAAAAACATTAACAGTAAATTAAAAAATTGTAATGAAATAAAAGTGGAATGACTTATCTATTTGAAGAGGAAATTGCAAATCCAAGTCTTCCATCCTTGCTTCTAACCATGTAAAGAAAGTTGAATATAAATAGAACTTGCATTGAAATTGCAATTGAAATTGATGTAAAGTAAATTATAGGGTTTCTTTTTTTCTTTTTTTTTTGAAAAACAACCAAACCAATCCATTAATCTCGTAAAAAGTTCATGTCAACTACATCAGAAATAAAGCGAGGAAGAGAACAGAAAAACTCACACCGCTCTTCCCTCTCATTACATAAAGCTTGCTTAGCCAGAGTATGGGCAAGCATATTACCAGTACGCTTAATAAAACGAAATTGAACTAAAGGAAGCTCTTTCAACAGCAGACTAATTTCATCAGTAATAGCACCAAAGGGAGTAATGTTACCCCCGTAATGTACCGCTGTGGTTACAACCTGAGCATCAGTTTCAACGATAACCTGTCGCCACCCTTTTTGCTTGATCCAACTCAATGCCTCCCTAGCCCCAATCGCTTCAGCTTCACGAACGGAGTACATCATATTCATAACAAACATCATAACCCCAAGCACTGTACCCGAATCATCCCGTAAGCTCCATCCAAAACCCATTTTTTGCGCATAGAAATCCATAGCAACGTCAATGTTGAGTTTCAGAAAAGGCCGTGGAGGGGGTTCCCAACAAAGAGGATGCCCAATCTGCGGATTGGAGGGAGAAGGCCGCAAAACTGCACCACGGACAGTCTTCCAATTCTGAACATAATACACAGCATGATTAACCAAAGTAGAAGGGTTTTTTAATTGATTTCTCCAAAGCATTGAATTCCTATTCTCCCATATTGCCCAGCAAATAACAACGACATATTCAATCACATTTCTCGGCAATTCATCCCACATTTCAGCAATCCAAGACTCAATTGTATCAATGTAAGTGAGATTCCAATTTTCATTCAAAATATGCCAACAATCACGCGCAAATTTACAATTAGCAAAAAGGTGAACTGCATTTTCATTCGCCCTCCCACATAAGACACAAACCGGATCACAATTAACCCGCTTTACAATCAAAGCATCCTTCGTAGGTAGCCGTAAAGTACATAATGTCCAGAAAAAATACTTCACCTTCGGAGGAACCTCTAAATCCCATAAGCCCGGCCACCGACTCACCACCCCCCTTGCCACAAAATTATAGGGTTTCTAAGGAATGAAAAGTAAACTAGGAAATTGGTAGTTGAATTCTACCAGAGAAGATAACTAACTAACGAACTAAGTCTAAAAGGAAAAAGATCAAAAGTCACAAAGTCTCCAAATATAATCTAATTTCTCCTATTTGTATTTGTTGGGAAATGTTGTGTCACAAGACACGTCACGCCGTGATGACACCTCATAATGACTTTGATCACCTTATAGGAACATTCATGTCACAATGAGCCCTCTCACATCATGATAGCCAATCGTGACAACATAACACCCCTTGTAGAAAACTGCTTCACGCCTCATTGACACGTCATGATGAAGCCTTGTGCATGATAGTAGAAGATGACTCACATATGTTTTCCTCTCACGAACCTCTATCATGTCGTGAGGCTCACTCGTATTAGCAGAGAATGACTTTCTGAAGCTGTTCCACACGAGTTGCGTTACGCACGCGGCATCCCTACGTGACAGTGTCGTTTTGGCTTTCATCCTATTTTGCTCCCTTTAATTTTGCTCTAATTTTCCCTTGAAATTGTCCTTTTTACCTTCAAAACACAATAATATTACTCTCAATTATCTCATCCCACATACTTTATTCAATAATTGGTAACTTTAAACACAATTAAAGCAATACTAAACCAAAATTGACCATTCAATGCACAAGAAAAGTAGAACAATAATTAAACACCTATCACAAACTGATGCAACATAGATTTTATGATGCAACATTAGAATTAGTTAGACTTAGAATACAACATTATAAATAATGGGCTCCATATATTGTGTAGGAGAACATGTGAACCATAATAATTATATAATGTTTTCTATATTTCTCCCTAGCTACATTCTATACCTCCTACCTCTTAATTATGTCTCTCTATCTTGTCTCTTTCAATATTCTATCTCCCTCTTGTTCTTCCCTTTCATAATCTTCTTGAAGTTAGCATCTACTGAAAGTGTGCCTGTTTGATACGCGACGAGATCATTTGATCCAAATAAATGGCTTGGCAAAACAACATGATTATTCTGCATTTGTTCCGATAAATTCAAAATTGTTCTACTTATACCATTCCATTTGCCTCCATGAGGTTGCTGCTTAGTTGCAACGAGCCATCCAAACAACATATGGATACAATGCTTAGTAGTGTTTTTCAAGAATAAACAAAAATTTGTAAATAAATAATTATAATAGTACGTGCAAAGATTTTTATTATCTACAAAAGAAAGTTTTTTTTTTTTTTTTTTGAGTACTACTGACTCTGTTAGAATGTAGTATCTGTTCATAACTACTTTCTCACCCTACTAAAACATTAAAGAGTCAATATCGTCTCCACTGAGACTCGAACCCACCCCTTCCATATGGGAGCACATATACAAAAGAAGTTAGTTGATAATATTGTTGAATTTGGGATTTAATTTGTTATTGTGTTTAACCCTATCCAAATTAAATACATACTATGGATGTTGCATGATAACAAAAGTTAGGTGTGATATTAACTTGTTCTTGCATTCACTTAGAATTCTCTTCAATTCACATAAATAGACGAGCTTTATAACGAAAATTATATTTCATGGTTGCTTGTTAGCTTAATTAACTAATTTTCTTTGTAAACCATGAAAGTATGAATATATTACACGTTAGTAGTTTAGTACACTTGATGGTCACAAAGGTCACTCTTCATATACCTATGTCTAACTTTTCCACAATTCATTTAATTAAATCACCATTCATACTTTAATTTAGCATAGGTATAACTTAATATGCCAAGCACCTTGTGCTCAATTGGCATGTAGTGGCCACCCTCAGATGGGAGGTCATGAGTTCGAGTCTCAGTGGAGGAGATCTCGAAATTGACTCTACAATGTAATAGGGTCAGTTGTATTCAAAAAAAAAAAAGGAAATTAAAGGAATGTAAGAATATCGATTTGGAGGGGGGATAATTAGGTAGGAAATTAAAGGAATGTAAGAATATCGATTCAATTCATATAGTATAGGACTAACCTCCGACGTCCATAGTTGTTCTTTGAATTGCTTTGGTTGTTGCTGTGGATTGCCTTGGCAGTAGTAGTGTTCTGCACAATGTCTCCCACATATTCACATAATCACAAGTCCAATATAGATGGTGTATAATATGTCCAAAGACAACATGAACAGTGGGGGACCCAACATATATATAGCATATTAACCATCAATATAAGCTTTATAGTGGTTGTAACAGAAACGTTACAATCTCTAATTAAGACACCACATAATGGCCATTGAAGGCCATAATAACTTGAACCAAATTATTTGCCTTAATGGAAAAAGGTTACATTCTCTCACTTGGTGCAAGTACACACTCAAAGAAAAAAAAAACATGAACTATAGAGATACATCCTCTTAATATGAGTAGCATCTACTATAATCACAATATAACTTGTTCTCTAAGCATTTCTTGTGGTAACAAAAAAACTTAATGGATAAACCTTATGTTTATTCCAGGTCCAAAAGATATATATTTTCTCAACAAAATATGTGCACAATACAATAATGAGAAAATATTTGAATGCTATAAGAATTTCATATAATAACTAAATGTATACAAATTTTACAAAGTGGGCGCAAGTCTCATTTTCTCAACAAAATCCCTAAACTTGAATGGTGGCATGCCTTTAGTCAATGGATCAACAACCATCAACTTAGTGCTTATATGCTTAATGACCACTTTCTTATCTTTAGTACACTCCCTGATGGCCAAGTATTTGATGTCGATACGTTTACTTCGACTCACACTCATATTGTTCTTAGCCAGGAAGAGCACATATGAGTTGTCACAATAAACCTTTAACGACTTAGAAATAGAATTCATAATTCTAAACCTGAAATGAAATTCTTAAGTCATACACCTTGAGATGTAGCCTCAAAACGAGAAACTCGGCATCCATGGTTGAAGTGGTGACAAAAGTTTGTAGGCTCTAATACCAAACGTAAGAATATTGATTCATATAGGACTATCCTCCGGTCATAGTTGTTCTTCGAATTGCTTTAGTTGTTGCTGTGGATTGCCTTAGTAGTAGTAGTGTTCTGCAGAGTGTCTCCCACTTATTCACAAGTTTAACATGGATGGTGTATAATCTGTCCAAAGACAGATTTTATATATATATATATATATATATATATATATATATATATATATATATATATATATATATATATATATATATATATATATATATATATATATATATATATATATATATAGCCTATTAACCATCAATATAGACTTTGTAACGGTTGTAAAGGAAACCGTTACAATCTCTAATTAAGGCACCATATAATGGCCATTGAAAGCCATACTAACTTGCACCAAATTATTTGTCTTAATGGAAAAATGTTACAAGGAATTGCAATTCTATGGGAGATGAATAATATGGGAATAAAGTGGTACTTTAAATTTCACTCTTTGGTTTGTAGAAATAGAATTATTGGGAATTTCAATTTCAATGTTTGGTATACATGGGCTCGAAAGGGAATAAGTAGTATAAAGTCTAAAATGCCCATACTTATTATTATTATTATTATTATTATTATTATTATTATTATTATTATTATTATTATTATTATTAGAGTCATTTCCATTTTTGGTCCTACTGTTATTGGGACATTGCCAATTTTAGTCCACTTCATTAATTTTTGCCACATTACGGCCAGTCTTATTTAGTTCTTGCCACTTTTAGTCCACCGTTAAAATTTTTGTCAAATGGTCGTCCTAAATAGGGGTATTTTTGGTCTTTTCATGCTTTGATCATCTCCTTGATCATTTGCAGTGGTTTTTCTTACACATTTTCATCCAACGAAGAGGTTCGGCGGAAGCCATGTAAGCCACATTACAAAGCCATGGCTTTTGCCGGACCTCTTCATTGGATGAAAATGTGTAAGGAAGGCCATTACAAAGGGTAAAGGAGATGATCAAATCATGAAAAGACCAAAATATCCCTATTTTGGATGGTTATTTGACGAAAATTTTAACGGTGGACTAAAAGTGGCAAGAACTAAATAAGACTGGCCGTAATGTGGCAAAAATTAATGAAGTGGACTAAAATTGGCAATGCCCCAATAATAGTAGGACCAAAAATGGAAATGACTCTTATTATTATTATTATTATTATTATTATTATTATTATTATTATTATTATTATTATTATAAATCCTAAATAACCAAATTCAAAATTTACTTTTGAAAACTTATGTAAAACTCGGTATGAATGAACCATAGAACTGTTTAACAAAAGTAATAAAATAGATAAGGGAGTTTTGAGAAAACAAATTTGATTGAGGTTGGCTTAGTATTTGACGTTCTATGTTGAGAGTAGAAGAAGAAAACACACTATAATCGAAAAAGAGAAGTGAAACATCAATTTTAGGTTAAAAAGAGAGGAGTAATTTTGTCTCAAAGTAAATTTTTTTCTTCCTAAAATTCATAGAATTGAAATACCAAGGGGGCGCATAGGATTCTAATTTCATGAAAATACGTGAATTTTAATTTTGCGGTATTATAATTTCCTCCAACCAAACGAAGAAATTTACTTCCCTTCAAAAATATGTAATAATTATGTGGGAATGAAATTGTAATTCCCTCCAACCAAACGCCCTGTAAGAATTAGCCAAATCCTATCTCTTTTCTCTCATTGTTTGTTGCTATTAATACTCTTTGTTACATTTGAGTATATAGTTTTAAGTAATAATTCACTGGCAATTATAATGATACTCAGGAATTGGATTCATAAGAGTTGACATTAACTAGTTCTTAGCATCTATTCTTCCTTATTTGTTGTTCCTTGAGAGTTTTACACCTTGAAATATTTTGAATGTTTAGTATGTAGTTTGTGTTGCAACGGTCGGAAAATTGCATAAAATGACATTTGAAGTGAGTATTTTGTGGTACAAATATATATAGGTTCACGTACTTCCGATTATGGTCAGGTCAAAGTGGATTCGGGTTCTTCACAGTTAAACGAAGAGTTTGATATATTGTATGCTCAAAATAGATAATGGGTGGATGAGAATTGGTTCTCAAAGTAGACCCATTTGAGTTGGGAAAAGAATGTGGAAAGGCTTTAAAGTAGTTTTTGTTCCACATTGGTAATGGAAATGGGTTTGCACCATTATTTATACAAGAGCCTTTCTAAGGCATATTGAATTGTATAGCATAGAGGCCCTCTCTTGCACGTAAGGGATGCAAATCGAATTCGGGGGATGCAAATCAAATTCCAAAATGAGCCTAAAAATGCTTGACTCGTGTACGTCAGCACCTAGTTTTAAACCAGCGTTTAATGTCATCCTACAACTCCTATTTAGCATTAGCATTTTACACTGACACATACAATATGAAATACTAGTTTTCTACCTTTCGAAACTCTGCTCTTCCTCCCTTCTAGCCTCCTGTGTTTATCGTCCCATGCTCTAGTTCGTCAGGTTCTAAGTTACGTTTGAGTGCTCATCATAACTTAGAAACGTAGTACGTTTTATCTTGGGAAGTCTAGACCACAACGCTCCTAGCACATTGGGATGCGATAAATAAAATTTTAAAAAGAGATGTAACTCGACTCGTATTTGCAACCTAGCTTAAATTCTACCCTTCGTCCTGCTTTGTTTCCGGAAATAATAATCTTTTTGTAAGGATTATTATTATATATTATTTTTAAGGTTTTCCACCAACAGCAACTAAACTACACTAGATAGAATCTAACATAATTTGCAATAAATAAATAGATAAATAAATAAATAGTTGACAAATGTTTACTTGGGTTCAACTCATTGATCACTTTAAGTAAACTAATTATTCACAACAAAAATATTTTTTTGGGTAATTAAGTGAAACCGGTAACCACTATTCGTGAGTTTGTACTAAAAAGCTAGAGTGACGGGTTGATTGAAAAAGTGTTTACAAAAATAACTTTGTGACATTCAAGTACAAGAATCATGTTTCATCCGCTTGGTCACTAATGAGGTAAAATATTTGTTTTTAGCCTAAGTAGTGTTACATTTCCTCTTAAATTTCTCTATTATTATATGTTTAATCCAAACGTTAATATCTTGATTAACTCTTTTTTATATTTGATTGCTAAATTGATTATCTTTTCAACTTTTAAACTTGAACGGACAACAAAAAAAAAAAAAAAGTTTCAATTCCAATTATTTTGAAGCAAATTATTATTCAATAAAGCATTGCACGTTGCTAAAGCACTACGACTGGCTCTCCACCTGCCAACGTTGGCATAAAAAAGTGCCAACGCTTTCCCCATCTTTACATCAAAGCATATTCAAATTGTGATAATATTTAAAAACATAATAAGTGTGAATGTTCTCCGTTAAGTTTTTTTGGTACATTATGCTATAAAAGTTGTACTTTATAATATTTTAGACAAACATACCCTTACCGTTATAACTCCCGTTATCTTTTCCACTATTGTTACCATGCACTGCACATGCATCTACTATATATTTTCTTATTTTCTTCCATAATAATAATATATACACATTATGTATTTGAGTTATATGTTAGTTATTTCCTAAAATATAAATATAAAATTTATAAAAATATTTTATATTATTATTATTTACACTAATTTAAATATCTAAAATCTAAATAAATTTAAAATTTTAATATAAAATATTAATATTGAGCACCTATTTTTTGCGCATCGCGCATAAAAAAAAACTAGTTACTAAATAAATTGCAATTATTTCAGTCATATTAGAGCTTTTTTTTTTTTTTGAAGAGTAGTCATATTAGAGCTTAGTTTGGTTATAAAAACATATGTAAAACCTCTTTGAGTACAATCCTCATATAGCTTTTGTACATATCTACAAAAAAGATAATAATAATAATAATAATAATAATAATAATAATAATAATAATAATAATAATAATAATAATAATAATAATTATTATTATTATTATTATTATTATTATTATTATTATTATTATTATTATTATTATTATTATTATTATTATTATTATTATTATTATTGTTCTTATTTTTATTAATATTATAATAGGGAAAGCGTTGTATGCGTAGGGGAGGGAATTAGAAGGAAAAAAGGATAGTAATAGTGAACCGTGTATGGTTACAAATGCAGTAAAGTAATAAGGTTGTAATACGGAAAGAATAATAGATTCTCTTATTAGTCATCTTTCAATTAATATATACAGGATATACAAAAGTTATAATATGACTATACATCTACTATACTAATAAGAGCCAAAGAGGGTTAGGCCTAAAATTGGTAGAAAAAATGGCTGTCAAATTATTTAATCAAATGGATGGTTCAGATGAATTATTTAATAAAATAGATGGTTAAGATAATTCAGATTAATATTATTAATAGAGATTACCTAATTTAACCTTACTTTTATGATTATCCGTTAAGTTTTCCGTTAAATATTCTCTTCTACGTTAATATTCCGTTAACTTTTAACTTACCCATTAATATCTATAAGAAAGGTCTTAGGTTCGAACCTCATCTCAATCAAATTTGACATAATTAAGTTCCTCACTCTATTTACTCTTATTAAATTAAATAAATTAGTAGCTACAACAAAAAATGATACATATGTATTTCTTTAATTTATAATTATGTGTCTACAATACCTTTATTTGAAAAAATTATTCATTATCAAAAAATTAAATTAAATAAGAGAAATAATTTCATTAGTTATATTGTCTTTATTTTCTCTCATGCAAATATTTTTTACATTCAAATTTATCAATTGATATTCATTACATTGTCCATTATCTTATTTTTACAATATCTTGTAATTAAATATCAAAGTTATAGTACAAAATAATGTTATATATTTATTTACCAAGTATTTTATTAATACTATGAAAAAAATTTAAAATAATTTGAAGCTAACTATATTAACTACTTGGGGATTGGTTGACAAAGAGAATACTCAAATAACCCAACAAATTGAAGCGGAATCGCTCTATTTTAATATTATTGAATTAAATAAATTAGTACGTAGTTACATCAAAAAATTATACATATGTATTTCTTTAATACCATGAAAAAAATAAAAAAGAATAGTTTGAAACCAATCATATTAACTACTTGGGGGATTTGTTGACAATGAAAGTACTCAAATAACCCATTACCCAGCAAATTGAAGCGAGAAACTACCTTTTAATATTTTTGGAATATATAATATTTTAGATTTTTAAAATTTTATTAATTTATTTAATCTTTTTTCTTAAACTAGGGATTTTTTTTATCCACAATAACTCATTCAACAATAATGGTTGAACCAAATGAACCCCAAACAGAACACCTAAAGGAAAGTCCATAGCTCCTATATCATAATCTCATGCATGACGTTGTCATCTATGCTACCAACAATAACCGAATTGCAAATAACACACTACCAACAAAAAGGAAGAGAACAAATAGTAAATATGAAGACAATGACAATGTTACTCAAAAGAGAATTAAGAACACTTTAAAAAATTCAAATGAAAAGTAGTATTTATTTAGACTATCATTTTTAAACCAAATATTTAGACTATCGATTTTACAAGGTTGCAAACATTTATTTTAGTAATAATTATAATGAATTTTCTATATTATCTTGGATTCATATACTTTGAGTTAGATATTTAAATAAAAAAATTGGACATTCAATTACCCAGGTATAAAATTATCCTATATAATCTTGCATTGATATACTTTCAAATATTTATTTAAATATAAACATTGGGCATTAACCCATTCGCGCAATGCGCGTATAAAACTAGTATACAACTAATAAAGATGAAGAAGTATTATTGTAGTAAAATACCTCTAATAATGTCCACATATAATTATTTACAACACTCCTCCTTGGACATTACTATATCATACTCTTAAAAACCTCACTAGAAAAACCCAATGAGCAAAAGAATACATGATATATGTGTATTCGTTTGTTACACTAGCGGCCTCGTTTAAAAACTTTTAGTTAATAAATTATATATAAAAAATCCCAATCAAAGGAAAAATAGTACAACTCTTGGTTTTCAAGACTTAATCTTCTGGATTGATTT
This sequence comes from Ipomoea trifida, assembly GCA_003576665.1. Lineage (NCBI taxonomy): Eukaryota > Viridiplantae > Streptophyta > Magnoliopsida > Solanales > Convolvulaceae > Ipomoea > Ipomoea trifida. The sequence continues at coordinate 20,998,462 of CP025652.1, read as the reverse complement.
AAGTAAATGACACTCCTCCTAAAATAACAATCTTCAAATCCCACACATAAAAATATCTTTCTTAAAATTAGTGTAGAAAGGGATTTTGTGAACAAATACGATCTTCTAGATTGTCACGAGAGTGAATATCTCGTATAATAATATTGTGACTCTTCTAGAGCTAATATGGGTTGAATTTTAATTTCATGCTATACATACTTTGTCAAATATTCATAAAATACTCATTAATCATTTGTGCAACACAAGCTTTATTCTATAGTCGTTATATAGGATGCACAACCAGTTTCGAAATGACATTATGAAGATCAAATAAGATAGCGAGTGCCCAAGTAGCCTATCAAAATCATATATTGGGTTCTCACATAAAATTAAGTCAAGATCTTTGTATCTCTAAGATACTAGGGGATATGTTATGTACTATTCCAATGTTTCATTATATGAGGAGCGCTAAATGTTGCTAGCAATTTGATCGCGCAATATCAGGCCTGATGTGATTACGGAACTTCTTATCATAATGTAGTGCTCCAACAACAATGAAATAATTGACTTTTGATCTTTAAGTTATCCTCATTATCTTCTCCGGTTTTAAACAGTTATTTAACTACTTCAAGAGAATAATATGCAAACATTAGTATGATAAGAAAATAATACTTATTCATATAAAACATCTTCAAGACGTTTTTGAAGATAGACTGAGCTTCAACATATTTTTTATCTAATAGATAATGGTTAAAAACTGTTGTCTTTGTGCATCTTTGTTGTAGTGATAGTATAAGATACTATAATTGCAGCACAATATTGATGTGATGCGTGTGGAAAAGATTGTGAGTGATGATGTTGTTAATATATAGAAGAAGACTGCAATTCCAACCACTCATTAAGAAGAAACGTAGCTGAGCGTAGAACATCACCACCATGCCAAGGTTTCTGGTTCCAAATAAAATTGTTCCTATGCTTCCAGATGGTCCAACACATAGCGACACAACTAAACTTTGCAGTAGTAATTCCATTAATTTATTATTTAGATAAAGAATTGTAACATGCACCTAATTGACAGAGCCATGGATCCAATCTCATAAGAAATAAATAAATAAATAATTAATTAAAAAACAATTCACAACAAAATTGCTACAAGGTAATAAGACGCGAATATTTTTTTTTTTTTTTTGAGTACTACTGACTCTGTTACAATATAGTATCTGTTTATAGTTACTTTCTCAACCTACTGAAGCACAAAGAGTCAATTGCCACCACTGAGGCTCGAACCCATTCCCATAATCCATGTGGGAGTGTTAACCAGGACACCGGGTGCCACTAGACCACAAGGTCTTTAGCAGAGGCGAATATCATTAAAACAGGGCTTCTGAACCTTACAATATGCGTACCGCCGAGTAACGAACACAAGTTTAACCCAAAATGAAATAAAAATAAATAACATTATCAAAACCCTAGGAGAACTATAGGAAATGATATCTTAATTCAAAATAAAATATTAAAATTGTAAAAAGTACTAGAACAAAGTAAGAGACGAAAATAATTTAAACACCACTTGGTCCAGCGCCATAATTGCCTCCAAAGCGAGCTTCCCTGGCTTGAGATTGTGCCCCCATCATGGAAAACATATTTAATTTCTCAGTTACTTGATAAAGGAGTGTTTCCATTTGCTGTTTCATCAATTGTAGCTCAGGCAATTGAAGATCAGATATGGATGGTCTACCTTTTTCAGCCTCTCTCAGAGCTTGACTGACCAACATTTCTTCATCGATTTGAGCTTCAAGGACGTTGATTTGAGAGGTCATCGCTCTCATTTTTGCGTCCCGTTGAGCACGGATAATATGTTCATGTACGTTGGCTTCTATGTTGGGGATTTCACCAAAGTACTTGGTAAGGACTGTATTCATATCAGGGTTGCTAAAGGAGAAAGGTTTGCCAGATGGTGAGAATACCACCATCGCAATCTCGGTGCCACATAAAGTGGACATCTCACTTGCTTTTTTAAATAAACCAGTGCGCCGTTTTGAAAATGTTACAAGACGTTGAACCTCATTTTCTATTCTAGCAAGGGGAACCCTTTGCCGACCTCTTGTCACTCCTCTAGAAGTATTTCTACCAGACATTTTCAAGAAAACTGAATTTACACACTAGTACGCTGAGACAATGTATATTGATAATGGAGAATGAAGGTTGTATTTATAGCCTAGACTTTTCACTTTGTGGAATTTTTTTATGGTTAAAGTTAAATAAAAATCAATTTCTAAATTTATGACTTGGGTGTCAATAAAGATTTTTACCATGTTAGTCAGTAATATCTAGAATTACGAATATTTTAAGGGAAAATTTTAATTTTATCGAATTTGTTTTGTGGCAAAAAGAGTAATATGATTTAATTTCCAAATTTACAAAGATTTTCGTGACACTAGCTTAATACATTACTAAATTTGATTCCCAAAAATTAAAGTGTAAATTTTTATCTTTAGAAATTTTGTAAAGGCAAAAATTCTTGATAATGGAACAAATTTTGCAAAGTTACGTTAATAAATTAGTAAATACACAAAAATAGTACGGAGTAACATTAATTATAAGAGTTTGTCAAAATATTTAGGTTAAAAGAATGACCTTTGAACCAGGCGAATAATTTTGATTTTAACGTTAATTGATTGGAAGATATGATAGAACAAAAGATTCAATTTTTATGGAACTCTTGGCAATGATGGGAATTGAAGAATGAGATGTCTAGGTAAATGAGTTGGAAGTTGAACCCTGGATCTCAACTTTTTCCTTAGAACCTTTGTTAACAATAGATCAAATGAATCTTATGTTGTGGCTGTAGTTTAGTGGTAAGAATTCCACGTTGTGGTCGTGGAGACCTGGGCTCGAATCCCAGCAGCCACACTTTAATAGAGTACAATATACTTTATTTTTCGCATGCGCTGGTATAATTAGAGATCGATTGAGTATCATTTTTTTGGGGAGGAAGTAGTGAGGAACAATGGTTTAAACGATTAATTTAATTTCAATTTTGATCCATTATTTATATTTATTTTTATACTTTTGATCTTTGAATTCCATTCAATAATTTAAACATTTAGTCGTAATTACTAAAAATTCAATTTTATTTAAAATATTCCACTTTTAGTTCTCATGAAGCACTAGAAGTAGTGTACAATAACTAAAACTATCACATTTTTAATAGTTCACAATCAAACTTGACTGATTTTAAACATGAGCATCAAAATTGAAACCATAATAATTAAAAGTTCAAAATTAAATTGAACACCAAAAAGTTTTATTAATATATTTTATGATTGCAAAAAGGAAACAAAATTATCAGGGCCGGTTTTTGGGTTTTGGTGGCCCCGTTCTGGTAAATAAATGAGACCCTACTAAAAGCACAATTTTTAAAATCAATACCATAATTTTTTCTAATAATAATACTAATAAGGTGATAAAATGTTGTTGTGTGCAAAGAGAAAGGCAAAAGGATTTTATTTTTTTTAAAGCAAAAAAAAAAAAAAAAAGGCAAAAGGTTTACTAAAAAAAAAGGTTTTTTCTAATAATAATAATAATAATAATAAGGTGATAAAATGTTGTTGTGTACAAAGAGAAAGGCAAAAGGATTTTTTTTTTTTTTTTAAAGGAAGGCAAAAGGTTTACTAAAACACTATAAACAAACACTTCTACCATTTCTCCACTAGAATCTTTAAAAACTAATTACAAATTTATTGTTTTTTAATTTTTTAACTAGTTAGGTAAAAATTAAATATTGGGCCCTCTAAATTTTGAGGCCCTGTGCTGTTGGGCTGTTTGCACAGCCCAAAATCCGGCCCTGAAAATTATTTATATTTGTTAAATTAGTGGCTTATAAGTTCGACTCTCCATAAAACTGCATATTAACTTTCTTGGTTTAATTGATCAATTATGGACAACCTAGATTGATTTAACTTTTTGTTGTCCTTTGCTAGCTAATTAAGATCACAAGACAAGCTTCGCATTTTTAGATAGTGATTATGGGCTTTCCGTAAATCAAATTAGTGGGTTATATAATTAGTCACAATAAATCATTTGACTGAATAGAGTTAACCATATTTTGCTCCATTAACTATAAAAATGTTGTTTTCAAAAAAAAAAAAAAACTATAAAAATGTTTAAAGTTATTGCCACCTTGTTTTTCATTATATATAACAAAATTGTGAATATAGAGTTTAAAAATTATGAATATTGAGTAATGTAATTTTGTATATTAAGAAAAGTTGTAAATATAGAATTCTAATTTGCCGCAAATTGCAATTGTCTTCAAATTTGGCCCAACCTTCCCATTTGGTAAGATTTGGAGCCCATTTTTTAATATTTAAATATTACTATTATTATATTATATTATATTATACTATATTTTATTATTATATAGGTAAATTAATAAGTAAATAGTAGTATTTAATTACAAAAAGTATGTATATAGGCACCTCATGTTAAGTATACAACAAATAATATGATAAATATAGACAAGATTATTAACTGCAGGTACATAATATATTAATTAATTACGGACACATGACATGATAATCAACATTTTATGTGTCTATAGTTAACATATTTTGTACCTACAATTTATAATTTATTTGTCTGTAGTTATCATATTATGTGTATTCAAGTTGTTTACAGATACAAAAAAACTATCTATTGTATTATAAAATGTATTAAATACAGACACATAATTTTTGAACCAAGATTTAGAATGTAATATAAACTCTAATCTGGTTCATGCTATAAGATCATGCATATCAGCAGTTTATATTGGGTTATTGTCAGTGAAGAACTTTGGGTAGCAAAATCAAACTGGTGTGAAGATCAAAATAGGGATGAATTTATCCTGCGAAATCTTTTGATTTTGCCGGAGATGGCAGAGATTTTAAAAAAAAAAAAAAAAAAAAGTATCCGCACAATAGCGCGTTGGATGCAAAATTGCACCCCAGTGGGCAATCGTTATACCCTGCACCACAGTGCACATAGCAATGTGCACCACGTACGTAAAACGACGTCGTTTCGGTGTTAGTAGATGCGGATGCGAATGACTTAGGGAATTCATTATCTATAATACACATAATCATTATCTATAATACACAGAACGTTTGCCTAGAATACACAGAATGTTTGTCCAGAATACACAGAATATTGACACAAAATACACAGATGTTAGTGGACGTGAATGACTCCAGGGAATTCATTATCTATAATACACATAATCATTATATAGAATACACAGAAGGTTTGCCTAGAATACACAGAATGTTTGCGCATAATACACAGAATATTGATGCCCATAATATACAAAACTCATCCTCCTAACATTCGAATGCACAAACACATCACAACTTGTGTTAATAACATGAATACACATAATATTTACACAAAATACACAGAACTCATCCTCCTAAACATTCGAATGCACAAACACATCACAACATGTGTTACTAACATGAAATCACAACATGTGTTACTAACATGAATACACATAACGGTTGCATATAATACACAGAACGATTGCCTAGAATACACAGAATGATTGCCTGGAATACACAGAATATTAACATAAATAGAGACCGGCCGAAACGGGAAACGTGATTTCCAAAAAAAAACGGACGATTAGTTTACAATGCTCAAAACGACGTCGTTTAGGTATGTGGTGCACATTGCTATGTGCACTGTGGTGCATAGTATAATTTGCCCCCAGTGGGTGCGTGTTGTCCACGGGCCCGCTGGGACGCGTCAGAGTGGCCGCCCTTCAACCTCCCTTTTTATTTTTTTATTATTATTTTTTGTTTTTTTTTTTTCCTTTCACACCTACAAAAACTTATCAAAAATCACAAAAAAACTCTGATAGGATGCTCTAACAACTGCGTGCATGCATGCCATCAAATCATCAATCTTCCACCATATACATATATATATATATATATATATATATATATATATATATATATAGAATTATAATCATATGAGACAAGCTACTTAGGTGAGAAATGCGAACTAGTACGTGAGTGCACACAGTTTACTACGCGGATGCACACAGCTCGAAGTGTGTGCACTTAGCCTACATGAGTGCACACAGTTTAGGGTGTGTGCATTCGTGAAGTAGACTATGTGCACTCACGTTGTCGCACTGTCTCACCTAAGTAGCTTGTCTCATATGAAGTCAACCCTATATATGTATATATATATATATTGTGTCTGTCTGTCTAACCAATTGCGTGCATGCATGCCATCAAATCAGCAATCTTCCACCATATATTGTGTCTGTCTGTCTATTTCTACTCAACCGGCTAGTAAAAAGTCACTTACCATGCCCCCTGCTTACCGACGCTCCACTCCATCTATATATTACTGACTCTATTATAGTGTAGTATCTGTTCATAAACTAACTACTCTATCTTTCTCAACCTACTGAAGCACAAAGAGACGCCAACGCTTCCACTGAGGCTCGAACCAGGGAAGGGTTTGATACCACTGAACCACAAGGCCCTTGGCCACTCCCATCTATATATTAAACAACACATGCATACATCATTTGAAGCCCCAAGTATGGCTACCTTAACCTTAATTTTGTGCACTTTAGTTTTTGCAATTTTTCTATACTTTCTTCTCGGAGTGAAACGTTACCATTTACCACTCCCACCCGGACCAAAACCATGGCCGCTTGTAGGAAACCTTCCCCACCTGGGCCAGAAGCCGTATCATCAGTCGATTGCGGCCCTGGCTCAGAGTTACGGCCCACTCATGTACCTCCGCCTAGGATTCGTGCACGTGGTTGTGGCCGCCTCCGCCGCCGTGGCAACTCAATTCTTGAAAGTTCACGATGCAAACTTCTCCAGCCGGCCGCCTAACTCCGGCGCCAAACACATTGGTTATAACTATCAAGACCTGGTCTTCGCGCCCTACGGCCCGCGGTGGCGTATGCTTAGGAAGATCACCTCTCTGCATCTCTTCTCGGCCAAAGCCTTGGATGACTTTTCTCATGTTCGCCAGGTTTAATTCAATTCTTTTGTGTGTGCGTGTGAGTTTTTTTTTTTTTTTTTTTTTTTTTTTTTTTTTTTTTTTTTTTTTTTAATTTCTTAGGAATATAATAGATATTTAAATATATAAATTCCGTTTATATCATTACATTGTAAAATTAAGGAGTCATTTCCATTTCGGGTCCTATTGTTATTGGGGCATTATCAATTTTAGTCCACTTCATTCAATTTTAACTTATTTGACTACTATTAGTTGTTTAACTTGGTTAAACAGTCAATATAAGTGTTTGATTAATTAACTTTTTGTAATAGCTTAATACGCTCCAAAACGCTAAAATTCAAAAAGTTGGTCAAAATAACTCTTTTGATTTATATTTTAAAAAAAGTCATTTTGCATGTAATCAACTATCCGCTAACAATCAATTTATCAAACATCTTTCTATAATTACTTAATGTTATCAACTAGTAATGAATTTAATTTGTATTCAATTAAAAAAACTTAGGAAGATTTAGACTTTAAAAAAAAAAAAACAGTAACATTTATGTGAATAAGTATAAATTTGAAAAAAAAAACTTAAAATAATGTGGGTTAGAGTTTCTGATCCAAATAAAATGTGTATTTAGGTCAAAACAATGAGTTCGGACTAAGTTTCGCTAAAAAATGGTGTAGGTTTATGGTGCGTAATTTTTTTTTCTTTCACAAAAATCCTCAATATGATGAATTATTAAGGGAAGTTGTGATCAGTCATATTTTACAAGATGGGTAGTTCACTAGTTCTCATATATATATATATATATATATATATATATATATATATATATATATAAGTCTGCTAAAATGCGGCCGCACCTTCCCGTGCGGTCAGTGCGGTTCGCACCACTCAATGTTAGAAAATGTACCACTTAATGTTAGAAAACACACCACAATGAAAATACACAAAACACCATAAAACATACCACACAGGGACACAGCCAAACTAATGTACCATAACTCCCCTGCCCCTAATGGTGCATTTGCTAACATTGTGTGGTGTATATTTGCATACCTAGTGGTGTATTTTTTGGTGATGCGTACCTAATGATGCATATTTGTGTGGTACATTTTCTAACATTGAGTGGTGTATATTTGTATATATAGTTGTGCGGACGCACTGGCCGCACGTGAACTCTACTCTCTCTCTATATATAGTGAGAGAGAAAAGAAAGAGAGAAGGGAGAGGGGGAGATTTTGTCAAATCATTGACAAAAAATAAATTAATAGATTATTATTGATATCTTATCTTGAAAACGATGACAGTTTAATTAAATGTCAATAATAACATCATCTTTATATATAATAATAATATTTTTCCCTCTCTTATTAGAAAAATAGAAATGAATGTAATCACGTGTGTAAGAAAATATATTAAATTATTAACAAAGAAAACATGGCTTTTTTTATATTTATAAAATGGATGGACAATATTGTGGTATACGTTTACAAGGTGTTGACAGGCTTTGCATAATATAACTATAAAGCAAATTTTCATTTTAGTTTACTGACTATAGAGGTCTACATGAACCTAATGGGGTAGTTCAAACGACAAGTGAACTCTCTTTGTGGGGAAGAATTTTAGGAGAACCCGTGTTCGATTCCCACACGTGGTGATTTCCCCTAGGCTAGCTCCTGTGTCTCCCGGAGCGAACATGGGTCCAAAAAGGGAAATTGGGGTTTACATGACTGGTGGTGGTGGCGGACTGGCCATAGACGATGTGTTGCTGGATGGGCACCTGCTTTAGTGCCTACAACTATAAGGATTCAAACCCTCATCATATCTTAAGTAAACACGTGTACCTTCCAACTCAACTAAATACTCAATTGTTATTCTTATTATCTGTTTTCATATATTTATATCTAAAAATGTACTATACATACATACATACATACATATATATATATATATATATATATATATATAGCCCGTAAGGGCTGTTCAAGTGGCAGAGCGGGCTTGACTCTGGCCGTGAGGCCAGGGATCGAATCCCCCTGCTAACTTGGGCATTCCGGCCAGCTATGGGAAACCTAGGCTGATTTACATCCCTGTGGGCCTTTGCCGGTAGGTTCATGGGGCGAGTGTTTGCCTGAAACTCATTCCTGAGCGGTAGGGATTTGACTCGATAAACCCAATATATATATATATATAGAATGGTGTGCCTATGAGAGAACTAATAACGCTTCACAGCGCGCCACGTGTCCAGACACACGTAGGATTGCAAGCTTCACAGCGCGCCACGTGTCCAGATATAGTTGCACTTAAGGTTATAACTAAGTGCACTTAGGTGCATGAATGTTAACAAGGTAAATTACTTGCATCTGTAAGTGAAAATAGGTGCACAAATGCATGTAAAATGCATGTATTACATGTGTAAGTAAAATGTACATTGAACATCAATACTAAGTGCACATAGTTATAACTATTTGCACCTAATAACGGTATAATTAGAGTGTGCCATATATATATATATATATATATATATATATATATATATATATATATATATATATATATATATATAAAAGTGTATAAGTACATCATCATTCAAAATTGTACACTTTCAAATTGTACAAATTTGGCTCCACCTTGTCCATTGGTAAGGGGCACAATTTATGGTCAAAGACAGAAATATGAATAATTTTAGAATGAATTATAAAAATGAGAAGATTTTAAAACGTTGACAATTTTTAGAAAAATTCATTTGTGATATGCCTTTCTGAGTCATAAAACACTCTCCAAATAAGTTTTTTGAAATTCTAAAAATATTTTTTTTATGGTTGGTCAAACGTGAAAGGCAAGTGTATGCATTTTTGGATAGTACTAGTAATGCAAATACAACCTATTCGAAGTAGTACTTTGGGTGAAGTTCCGATGATATAGTCAACTAAGGACAAGAAGTAGCTAAACAGTCTATTTAGGTTCCATTAACTCAAACAAAATCATGCATTACAGATTATCTCACGAAAAGTTAAACTTGAAAACTTCAATTATCAAATCAATTGCTTGATGAACCTGGGCTTTGTTGAAATAAAATGATTGCATGAGTGTAGAGTGACAATGTAGAGCAAATTATACTGTGCACCACGGTGCACATAGCAATGTGCACCACGTACCTAAACGACGTCGTTTTGAGCATTGTAAACTAATCGTCCGTTTTTTTGGAAATCACGTTTTCCGTTTCGGCCGGTCTCTGTATTTATGTTAATATTCTGTGAATTCCAGGCAATCATTCTGTATATTCTAGGCAACGGTTCTGTGTATTATAGGCAACCGTTATGTGTATTCATGTTAGTAACACATGTTGTGATTTCATGTTAGTAACACATGTTGTGATGTGTTTGTGCATTCGAATGTTTAGGAGGATGAGTTCTGTGTATTTTGTGTAAATATTATGTGTATTCATGTTATTAACACAAGTTGTGATGTGTTTGTGCATTCGAATGTTAGGAGGATGAGTTCTGTACATGTGTATTATGGGCATCAATATTCTGTGTATTATGGGCAAACATTCTGTGTATTCTAGGCAAACGTTCTGTGTATTCTATATAATGATTATGTGTATTATAGATAATGAATTCCCTGAAGTCATTCGCGTCCACTAACATCTGTGTATTTTGTGTCAATATTCTGTGTATTCTGGGTAAACATTCTGTGTATTCTAGACAAACGTTTTGTGTATTATAGATAATGATTATGTGTATTATAGATATAATGAATTCCCTGAGTCATTCGCGTCCGCGTCTACTAACATTGAAACGACGTCGTTTTACGTACATGTACATTGCTATGTGCACTGTGATGCAGGGTATAACAATTGACAATGTAGCATTACATTAATGCAGGAAGAGGTTGCAACTCTGACACGCAGTCTAGCAAGTGCAGGCGAAACTCCAGTAAAACTGGGGCATGTACTGAACGTGTGCACCACGAATGCCCTGGCTCGTATGATGCTAGGGCAGAAGGTATTTAATGACAGCGACAACAAGAGCGACCCGAAGGCGGAGGAGTTCAAGTCGATGGTGGAGGAGATGATGGTGTTGGCCGGAAGTTTTAACATCGGCGATTTCATCCCGGTCTTGGGTTTGTTTGACCTTCAAGGAACCGTAGGGAAGATGAAGAAACTACACGCTCGTTTTGACGCGTTCTTGAACACCATTCTAGAGGAGCACAAATTTGTCAACAATCAACATACGACGTTGTCGAAAGACGTGGACCTCTTGAGCATCCTAATTAGGCTTAGAGATAATGGGGCCGATATGGATGGTGAAGAGGGAAAACTCACAGACACTGAAATAAAGGCTTTGTTCTTGGTTGGTATTCCCTAACAAACCATGTTTAATTAATTAATTAAATATATATATATATATATATATATATATAGAATATTAATCAAATGTGGCCGTGCTCTTAGGTGTGGCCGTGCGGTCACACACCACTCAATGTTACGAAATACACCATTCAATGTTAAGAAACACACCACAATGAAAATATACAAAAACACCATAAAACACACCACACACCCAAAATAATGCACCATAACTCCCATGTCCCTAATGGTGCATTTGCTAATACTGTGTGGTGTATATTTGCATACCTAGTGGTGTGTTTTTGGGTGATGCGTCCCTAACGATGCATATTTGTGTGGTGCATTTTCTAACATTGAGTGGTGTATATCTATATACATAGTGGTGAGGCCGCACTGTTCACACCTAAGAGCACGGCCACACTTGAACATGACCCTATATATATATATATATATATATATATATATATATATATATATATATGTTCTGATGATATGAGCTATATATGTAGAATTTGTTCACAGCTGGGACTGATACATCGTCTAGCGCTGTGGAGTGGGCATTTGCAGAACTATTACGCAACCCAAAAATCTTAAAGCAAGCACAACAAGAGCTTGACTTAGTAGTGGGTCCAAATCGGCTAGTCACAGAATCCGACTTAACCCAACTTCCTTTCCTGCAAGCAATAGTGAAGGAGACCTTCAGGCTACACCCATCCACCCCACTCTCTCTTCCAAGAATGGCAGCTCAGAGTTGCGAGATCAATGGCTACTTCATTCCCAAAGGCGCAACGCTTCTGGTCAACGTCTGGGCCATAGCTCGTGACCCCAATGTGTGGACAAATCCTCTTCAGTTCAACCCACACCGATTCTTGCCCGGTGGAGAAAAGCCCAACGTGGATATTAAAATGAATGACTTTGAAATGATTCCTTTTGGAGGCGGGCGTAGAATATGCTCTGGGATGAGATTGGGGATAAGGATGGTTAACCTGATTGTTGCAACTTTGGTGCATGCTTTTGATTGGGATTTGGCGAATGGGCAATCTGTAGATACGCTGAATATGGAGGAAGCTTATGGTCTCACCCTTCAACGAGTTGTTCCTTTGATGTTGCATCCAAAGCCCAGATTACAATCACATCTCTATACTCTAAATTAAATTGCAAATTACTACTACTACTATGCCTACCTTGTTTGTTTTCATTTTCTTTGTTTAATATTATCTATGAATATAATGTCTTTTATATTCAAACTATTTTATCTAATTGATTATGTTTTATATTTTGTCATAAATATTTTTATAACAATTTAAAGTGTGTTAAAATTTCACCCTACGACCCTACCCAAGTATAATTTTGACTTCGCCCCTAACTATCATTAGTCTATCATAAATATTGTATTATAATTTAGGAATAAGGGCCAAATTGGCCACTGAACGTAACGCGAAAATGCAATCAGACCACTTAACCAAAAAAACATGCAATTAAGTCACTGAACATCGCAAATACATCCGGATTCACCTGCTAGCCGGTTTCCATCGATCCTTTCCGGTTGTCCGCTGACTAGGACGATTAGTTGGCAATTTTTCAATTATTTCTTTTATTTTCCTTTGGCTAAGAGTCCACCGTGCAAGTAAACGAAGTAGCCTAATCTCACCGACAACAGGGTTTTGGTCAAACGCCGTCTGAGTCACCAACGCGCGTACATATATTGGGCCACTTTTACAACTTTTAAGGTTGAAAGCTAGACCTCTGTTGGAAGACATCTCTTATAGCTGAGTATAAATAAATGGGGATCGTATCTAAGTCCCTAGATTACAGTTGTAACATCATCAAAATCCATACAACAAATATTTCTAACCATGCCATCATCAATATTTAAGTGTCTGGCCTCTCTTACAATGATTACATAATTATAAGGAAAAATTGTAGTTTATGTCCCTGCATAATATGCCAATTATCAATGTCACTCCTGAATTTTACTGGTGTAAATATTGCCTCTCAATTTTAAAAAAATGGTACATATATTGTCCATCCTGTGGTGTAAATATTGCTCCTCCTGTTGGTACGGGAGGGGCAATATATGTATCGTTTTTGAAAATTGAGAGGCAACATTTACACCACTAATAATTCAGGGGTGACATTGATAATTGGCATATTATGGAGGAGTAAAAATTACAACTTTCCCTAATTATAAATACAATATATGTTAAAATGGTAGATGGCCAATAGCATTAAATAAAGAAAATGAAAACAAACAAAGTAGGCATAGTAGTGGTAGTAATTTGCAACTTAATTGAGAGTATAGAGATGTGGTTGTAATCTGGGCTTTGGATGCAACATCAAAGGAACAGCTCGTTGAAGGGTGAGACCATAAGCTTCCTCCATATTCAGCGTTTCTACAGATTGCCCATTCCCCAAATCCCAATCAAAAGCATGAACCAAAGTTGCAATCAACAAGTGAACCATCCTTATCCCCAAACTCATCCCAGTGCATATTCTTCGCCCAGCTCCAAAAGGAATCACTTCAAAGTCATTCCCTTTAATATCCACGTTGGGCTTTTCTCCACCGGGCAAGAATCGGTGTGGGTTGAACTCAAGAGGATTTGTCCACACATTGGGGTCACGAGCTATGGCCCAAACGTTGACCATAAGAGTTGCGCCTTTGGGAATGAAGTAGCCATTGATCTCGCAACTCTGAGCTGCCATTCTTGGAAGAGAGAGTGGGGTGGATGGGTGTAGCCTGAAGGTCTCCTTCACTATTGCTTGCAGGAAAGGTAGTTGGGTTAAGTCGGATTCTGTGACTAGTCGATTTGGACCCACCACTGAGTCAAGCTCTTGTTGCGCTTGCTTTAAGATTTTTGGGTTGCGTAATAGTTCTGCGAATGCCCACTCCACAGTGCTAGACGATGTATCAGTCCCAGCAGTGAACAGATTCTACATGTATATATAGCTCATATCATCAGAAGTTCAGAACTAATAAATAAATAAATATAAATAAATAAATAAATAAATAAATAAATAAATATATATATATATATATATATATATATATATATATATATATATATATATATATATTCACGTGTGTGGATGGCTCTTGTGCCGTTGTGCGATTAAATGAGAGTCATTGATTTTTCTAAATAAACGTTTATAATTTTTTGTTCTTAATATAAGATGCATGGTTTGTATTCTTAAATGCATCCATTGTTGAAACTTAAGGTGCTTCAGCCTAAGGCTTTAAGTGAGTGGTTTTTTTTTTCTTAAGGTGCGTGATTTGTGTGCTTAAGGTACGCCAGTTGTGAAATTTAAAGTGTGCCATTTAAAACTTAAGGTACGTGATTTTCCTTCCTAAGGTGCTTTTTGTGCTTAAGGTGCACATTTTGTGTACTAAAGGTGCGTCATTTTAATACTTAAGGTTATGTGCGTTATTTCTACACTTAAGGTGCGTCATTTGCGTGTTAATCGCACTACCACACGAGAACTAGGGATGACCACAGTTCGGTTCCAATCGGAAGGTTCGAACCGAACCGTGCACTGTTGGAACCGGACCGAAACCGGAACCGTACGACGTACCGGTTCCGGTTCCATAATATTTAGAACCGGAACCGCCGGTTCCAAACCGGAAAATTAAAAAAAAAAAAATTTTTTAATTATTATTTATTATTTGATTAAAGTTTATTATTATTTGATTAAACTTTAAACTTTAAATACCATTTTAAAATTCAATTATAACAAATTTTTAAAAATATAGTTTAACTTTGAAGTTTAAAGATTTTTTTTTTGAAAAAAAGTTTAAATATTTAATATAACTATTTTAAAAACATTTTAGAATGAAAACTTTTCAACAAAAAATATTAATTGTTGAATTTGGATAATTTTAAAAATTAAAAAAATTACAAATAAAATTTTTTAAAAATCTGGTTCAAACCGGAATCGCCGGTTCCGAACCGTACTTGGAACTGTACTTGAAAGGTTCGGTTCCGATTTGGCCGATTTCGGAACCGAGAACTGCCTGTTCGGAACCGGAACCGAACCGTGGTCATCCCTAACGAGAACCCTCCCCTATATGTATGTATGTATGTATGAAAATTAAACATGGGATGTTAGGGAATACCAACCAAAAGCAAAGCCTTTATTTCAGTGTCCGTGAGTTTACCCTCTTCACCATCCATATCAGCCTCATTTTCTCTAAGCCTAATTAGGGTGCTTAAGAAGTCCACGTCTTTCGACAACGTCGTATGCTGATTGTTCACAAATTTGTGCTCTTCTAGAATGTTGTTCAAGAACGCGTCAAAACGCGCGTGTAGTTTCTTCATCTTCCCTACGATTCCTTGAAGGTCAAACAAACCCAAGACCGGGATGAAATCGCCGAGGTTAAAACTTCCGGCCAACACCATCATCTCCTCCACCATCGACTTGAACTCCTCCGCCTTCGGGTCGCTCTTGCTGCTGCCGTCATTAAACACTTTCCGCCCTAGCATCACACGAGCCAGGGCGTTCGTGGTGCACACGTTCAGTAACTGCCCCAGTTTTACTGGAGTTTTGCCTGCACTTGCTAGACTGCGCGTCAGAGTTGCAACCTCTCCCTGCATTAATGTAATGCTACACTGTTACTGTACACTCATTCAATCATTTTTTTTTTCCAACAAAGCCCGAATTGATCGAGCAATTAATTTAGAGTTAATTACCGATTTGGTCTCTCGACTATTGGGATTTTACCATTTTAGTACTCGATAATTTTTTTTCTCAATTAAGTTATCGACTTTGAAAAAATTAATCAATTTGGTCCTCCGTTTATTTTGGTGTTTAACAACAGTTAAATCAGGACCAAATTGGTAATTTTGCTATAGTGAAGGGACCATTTCTATAATTAATTTTGACTGAAATGGTTCCTTGACTATAGTAAAAATTACCAATTTGATAACGGATATCAAATGGTAAAATAAACGGAGGACCAAATTGGTTAATGTTTTCAAAGTCAAGGACTTAATTGGACAAGAAAAATTGTCGATGACTAAAGTGGTAAAATCCCAATAGTCGAGGGACCAAATTGGTAATTAACTCAATTAATTTACTAATCAAAAATTTCAATACGAGATATGCCTTGATTTTGTTTGAACTAGTGAGTTACAAACAACCTAGCTAGATTGTTTAGTTACTTGTTGTCCTTTGTTGACTATGATTATCCCGACTTCACCCAATAAAGTGCTACTTTAAATAGGTGGTGGGTTTTCCCCTAAATAAAAAATAACTATTTTTGGTCCCACATATAGTTATTATTTTATATTAATATTAATATAAAACAAAACAAAAATAAAAATTCAAATTACATAAAAATATTTTACAAATTTTGTTACATAATTATTTTGAGAAAAATATTGTATTACATGAAATTTGAAATAAAATAATTCATATTACATAATAATTTGAATTACATAAAATTAAAAGTATGAAAAAATAAAATTAATTAAAATTTAAAAATCAAAATACATTTAAAGAATTTAGACTTTATCATAAATATTTTTTTTTTTAAAAAAATACATACTTTTTGTAATTAAATACTAAATTATTTTTAATTTACGTAATAATAACAACAACAACAATAATAATAATACACAAATACGGAGTAATAAATCGTGCCCTGCCCACCTTACCAAAGGGCAAGGTGGGGCCAAATTTGTACACAATTGTAACCATACTTTTACAATTTTTGAAAGTCTACAATTCTGAGTTATCAATGCACATATAGACTTGGGGCCATATTTGTACACAATTGTATAAGTACATTCATTACTAGAATTGTACACTTCCAAAAATTGTGTACAAATTTGGCCCCACAAATTTAAAAATGGGTTCACGAGCGGTTAGCTTTCTCCGGTACGGTTGTGCGGTTGATTAGGTGCGAGGTTTCTTTTCTTAAGGTGCGTAATTTTCCTTCTTAATTAAGATGCGTGGTGTGTGTATTTAAGGTGCGTCAGTACAGTATTGAAACTTAAGCGTGGTTTTCAATCTTAAGGTGCGTGATTTGTATGCTTAAGGAGATGCGTCAGTTGTTGAAACTTATCTGAGTCATTTTAAAAGTTTGAGTGGTTTGTGTTCTTAATGTGCTTTGTTTGTGTGCTTAAGGTGCATGGTTTGTGAACTTAAGGTGCACCATTTTAAAACTTTAGGTGCGTACGTAATTTCTGTTTTTAAGGTGCGTGATTTGTGTACTTAAGATGCGCCATTTTAATGTTTAAGATGCATGCGTAACCGCACAACTGCACGGGAAGCTATACTCGCACCTGAACCCTTCCCTATATATATATATATATATATATATATATATATATATATATATATATATATAAAATTTCTTTTGTGGCTCTGACACAGAATGAAATTTGCACCCCTATAAGGGTGTAAATAGCCTAAGCCACGAGTGTGGTACTAGACATTTAACATTAAAAAATGTAAGAATTAGTTTGAAGGGTAGAAATTTTGTTTAATGTATGATTAGGTATGGTAAGACACATTTTATCATTAGAGTACTGGCCACTTAGTCAACACCTTGTGGTCTAGTTACACCCGGTTGCACTCCCATATGGAAGGGATTGGATTCAAACCTCAGGGTAGTACTCAAAAAAAGAGTAGTGGCCACTTGTATTACTCTTAATTAATATATAATTATATTATCCAAAGCTTGTCAACACCTTTGTAAACGTATACCACAAAACATATAATTATATTATGCAAAGCTTGTCAACACCTTGTAAACGTATACCACAAAATTGTCCATCCATTTTAAAGAAAGCAATGTTTTCTATGTAATCAGTTATTCGCTAATAACTATTTACCAAACGCCCCATTAATATTTAATTAACCTGTCATCATTTTCAAGATAAGATATAAGTAATAATTTATTAATTAATTTTTGTCAATGATTTGACAAAATCTCCTCCTCCCCTTCTCTCTTTATATATTTCGATTTAGCATATAATATATAAACATAAATGTCAATCCAACTAAAGAGACTGTGGTTCACGTGTGTTGTTTGTAACCCATGAAAAGTAGTCGGGTCAGGTGAGAGGACGTGTTGAGCATATAATATAAAATTGTGCAAATTGATTTAGACTTTTAATTGAGATGGAGCACATAAAAAACAAAAGAATTGAATTAAACCTGGCGAACATGCGAGAAGTCATCCAACGCCTTGGCCGAGAAGAGATGCACAGAGGTGATCTTCCGAAGCCTGCGCCACCGCGGGCCGTAGGGCGCGAACACCAGGTCTTGATAGTTATAAGCAATATGTTTGGCGCCGGAGTTCGGCGGGCGGTTGGAGAAGTTCGCGTCGTGAACTTTCAAGAACTGAGCGGCCACGGCGGCGGAGGCGGCCACAACCACGTGCACGAATCCTAAGCGGAGGTGCATGAGAGGGCCGTAACTCTGAGCCAGGGCCGCTATCGACTGGTGCGGTTTCTCGCCCAGGTGGGGAAGGTTTCCGACAATCGGCCATGGTTTTGGTCCCGGTGGGAGGGGTAAAGGGTAACGTTTCACCCTGAGAAGAAAATATAGAAAGATTGTAAAAACTATAGTGCACAAAATTAAGGTTAAGGTGGCAGCCATACTTGGGTTTTCAAATCATGTCGATCTTGTGTGTGTTGTTTATTATATAGATGGGGACTGGGGAGGTGGAGCGTAGGTAGGTAGCGGGCATGGTGGGTGCATGACTTTTTACTAGCCGGGTGAGTACAGTGTACAGATAGACAGACACACACAATATGGTGGAAGATTGATGGGCATGCATGCCCGCAATTGTTTTACGATGGACCATATCAGAGTTGATATTTCATTATAAACTCCTATTCAAAATTTATGTGTATGCACTTAACACATTTTGTATCTATAATTAACAACTTTTGTATCGACACATTATATGATAACTACAGACACATAAATTTACAATATAAAACACATATACGTGCACCAGGGTTCACAAGAATGCTGGTCCATATTATAAAGAGTGAGAGTACCGGTCAATGGGTCACTAAAAATTACTCTAATATTCCATCTGTTCCATTTTATTTGTCTATACTTACTATTCATTGGTCAACTCAACTATTTCAATCCTTTGTTTATTTTCTTTAGTAATTTTTTTATTGTAAGTAAATTTGATTTTTTTGTGTTTAATAGTACATTTAGTGTAGTTTCTAAATATATAAATTTTGTAACTAATATTAAACTTAATATTATAAAAAAAAAATTGAATCAAAAATA
This sequence comes from Ipomoea trifida, assembly GCA_003576665.1. NCBI lineage: Eukaryota > Viridiplantae > Streptophyta > Magnoliopsida > Solanales > Convolvulaceae > Ipomoea > Ipomoea trifida. The sequence continues at coordinate 20,978,861 of CP025652.1, read as the reverse complement.
ACTTCAATCAAGCCTCATCAATCGAACCAGGCATATAAAATGGGACGGAAGGAGTATTATATTAGTCAAATAAAATACCAACCATTTTTAATTCCTACCTATCAGTCAATTTGGATTTACCAACCAACACTACAGGTTGGACGGAATTTCCTTCCAACACTGAACGTTGGACGAAAATTTCGTCCAACATTAGCACATTGGACGGAAATTCCGACTAACTTTCCACCAACTCATCTTTAGTGACGAAAAGTTGAGATTTTTATAAAATACCGAGTAACATTATGGTTGGACGGAAACAATGAGATTTCCAACGGTGCAATTAGCCTAATATTACTCTTAGCATATCTACTATACTAATAAGAGCCAAAGAGAGTTAGGCCTAAAATGGGTAGAAAAAATGGCGGTAATCAAATGGATGGTTCAGATGAATTATTTAATCAAATAGATGGCTAAGATAATTCAGATTAATATTATTAATAGAGATTACCTAATTTAACCTTACTTTTATGATTATCCGTTAAGTTTTCCGTTAAAATTATCTTCTCCGTTAATATTCCGTTAACTTTTAACTTACCCATTAATTTCTATAAGAAAGATCTTAGGTTCGAACCTCATCTCAATCAAATTTGAGATGATTAAGTTTCTCACTCTATTTACTCTTATTAAATTAAATAAATTAGTAGATACAACAAAAAATGATACATATGTATTTCTTTAATTTAGAATTATGTGTCTACAATACCTTTATTTGAAAAAATTATTCATTATCAAAAAATTAAATTAAATAAGAGAAATAATTTCATTAATTATATTGTCTTTATTTTCTCTCATGCAAAGATTCTTTACATTGTCAATTATCTTATTTTTATAATATCTTGTAATTAAATATCAAAGTTATAGTACAAAATAATGTTATATATTTATTTACCAAGTATTTTATTAATACTATAAAAAAAATTTAAAATAATATGAAGCTAATTATATTAACTACTTGGGGATTGGTTGACAAAGATAGTACTCAAATAACCCAACAAATTGAAGCGAAATCGCTCTACTTTACTCTTATTGAATTAAATAAATTAGTAATTTTTTCAAAAAAAAAAATAAAATTAGTAGTTACACCAAAAAATTATACATATGTATTTCTTTAATACCATTAAAAAAAAAAAGAATAGTTTGAAACCAATCATATTAACTACTTGGGGGATTTGTTGACAATCAAAGTACTCAAATAACCCATTACCCCGCAAATTGAAGCGAGAAACTACCTTTTAATATCTTTGGAATATATAATATTTTAAATTTTTATTAATTTATTTAATCTTTTTTTCTTAAACTAGGGATTTCTTTATCCACAATAACTCATTCAACAATAATAGTTAACCAAATGAACCCCACGCAGAACACCTAAAGAAAAATCCATAACTCCTATATCATAATGTCATTGCATAACGTTGTCATCTATGCTACCAACAATAACCGAATTGCAATTAACACACTATCAACAAAAAGGAATAGAACAAATAGTAAAGATAAAGACAATAACAATGTTATTCAAAAGAGAATTAAGAACACTTTGAAAAATTCAAATGAAAAGTAGTATTTATTTAGACTATCTTTTTTAGACCAAATATTTAGACTATCGATTTTACAAGGTTGCAAACATTTATTTTAGTAATAATTATAATGAATTTTCTATATTATATATCTTGGGTTCATATACTTTGAGTTAGATATTTAAATAAAAAATTCGACATTCAATTACCCATGTATAAACTTTTCCTATATAATCTTGCATTGATATACTTTCAAATATTTATTCAAGTATAAACATTGGGCATTAACCCATACGCGCAATGCGCGTATAAAACTAGTCATTATATATAATGCAAAGCTTGTCAACACCTTGTAAGCTTATGCCAAAATTTTTCCCTCTATTTTAAAGCATCCATGCTTTCTATATTTATATACTCGTATTTAGTACATTTTCTTACGCACGCCTATTGCATTATTTTCTATTTTTTACCATGTATCTGAATATTTTAATAAAGAATGTGTAATGGTGGGAAAGTCAAATTTCTTTTATTTATAAGAAATTTTTACCATGGCAGTATGACACAAAAAAAATGTAATTGAATAAAGTTGGCAGATTTTCAATAAGCTAGTGAAAAGAATCTCATCCCATTGAATGAAATTTATTTTCCTTAATATTATAAAATGTACGTGATTCCCATTGACCTAAACTTTTCTAAGTTACGTTAAAGATTGCACTAAACATGAGAATAATTTTCCACCTTTTCCCACGAATGTTTGAACATTCCTAGCTAACAAAGACTCTAGAAGACGACAAACACTATTATAAATATGACATTATTGTTGACATTTAGCTAAACTGTTGTTTTAAAGATGAGATAAGAGTAGGTTTGATTAACTACTATTACGTAGAAATTATTTGTTAGTCAATGATTTGAAAAAAAATCTCCCTCAGGCCTCTCCCCCTCTGATCTCTCACATTATGTTATATATATATATATATATATATATATATATATATATATATATACATATATACATATATACATATATACACATATATGTATATATGTGTATATATATATATATATATATATATATATATATATAGGGGTGCACTCTCGTGAGAACTCTCGCCCAGGTAGGAAATGAGAACGCTCCACAGTCGTCCACGTGTCCAGATCAACGAATCAGATGCAATTTTAAAAAAATGACGCGGTGGCATTTTCGTAAATAACTGGAACTTTGGTGCACCTAGTTTCACTTACAAGTGCACCTAGTTTCACTTAAAAGTGCACCTAGTTTCACTTACAAGTGCACCTATTTTCGCACATATTTTAACTTACAAGTGCAAGTAATTTACCTTATTAATATTCATGCACCTATTTTCGCAAATACTTTCACTTACAAATGCAAGTAATTTACCTTGTTAATATTCATGTACCTGGTGCAACCTAGGTGCACCTAGTTATAACATAGGTGCACCTAGTTATAACATAGGTTGCACCTAGTTATAACATTAGGTGCACTTAGTATTGGCTCACTGTACAATTCACTTGCACCTGTAATACATTTTACTTGCATCTGCAATACATTTTTCTTGCACTTGTGCAAGTAATTTACTTTGTTAACATTCATGCACCTGGTTGCAACCTATGTGCACCTAGTTATAGCAATAGGTGCACCTAGTTATAACATTAGGTGCACTTAGTATTGATTCTCATTGTATAATTTACTTGCACTTGTAATACATTTTACTTGCACGTGTGCACCTATTTTCACCTGCAGGTGCAAGTAATTTACCTTGTTAACATTTATGCACCTGGGTACACCTATGTGCACCTAGTTATAACATGAAGTGCACCTAGTTATAGCGTTAGTTGCAACTACATTCCGGACACGTGGCGCGCTGTGATTCGTTCTCAGTTCTCTCCTGGGCGCCCAGTTCTCACCTGAACGCGATCCTATATATATATATATATATATATATATATATATATATATATATATATATATATATATATATATATATAGGAAAGGGTTCAGGTGTCGAATTACTCCCAGGTAAAAAATGTGTTACATTTGAACCATTGACCAATGGCTCAAATTAATGAAAATTAAAAAAAAAAAAAAGAAAAAAAAAAGAGCACATGTTCTCCATTAATGCTCTCATCTGAGCACCTAGCCTGGGATGACAAACAACGTAAAGGAATTCATGAAATTGTTTATAAAATTAATAAAAATTCATTTTATTTTATTTTTTTAAGAAGCTAGGAAAAACAAAGCACACCTTAAGCATCAAAATCGCGCACCTTAATTAAGTACACAAATCACACACCATAACATACAAATCGCGCACCTTAAGAAGGAAATTCATGCACCTTAAGTTTCAACAACTGACTCACCTTAAGCACAAAACCCACGCACCTTAAATTTGACATAAATACAAAAAGATCAAATTGTCACCGCGCGTTTTTTAATCACTATTAATCTGAACGTTCATTTAGGCAAAATCAATTGCTCAAATTTAACCGCACAACCGCACCTGAGACCATCAACTGCACGTGAACTCATTTATATATATATATATATATATATATATATATATATATATAGAAAGAGAGAGAGAGATGAGAATTACTCTCCCGTGAAAACTAATCTCATCTGTCCGTTTAACATGATAAATGAAAAAATTAAAAATAAATTAAATGCGATGATATTTTTGTAATTAAAGTTGCGGATTTAAAAAATAATTGATAGTGAATTTAGAAAAGAGTTTCTAAATGCACAAGGACAATTGTGCATTAATTTTTTTTTTTTGGTTTTCAAATTTGTTTAAAGGAAATGTTATAGTCACTTTATTGTATTCATAATTTTATATAATTTAAAAACGCTCATACTTCATAAATCATATCATGTATTATTATTCACTGTATATAATAAAAATTAGTACCCTTCTAGATTATTTAAAAAAAAAAAAAACCTGCAAAATTCAAACCCGTAGTGAGACCGGCGAATGCGAATTAACAACCTTACTCAAAATGAAGTTCAATACCTATATATTTTATTGTTAGTATATCTATCATGTTAATTTTTCTAATTTCTATGCTATCCGTATTTTATTTTTGGTTTGCAAGCAGCCGTTTTTTAATTAATTGCAAAATATAAAATTAAAATAAAAAAAAAAATACTTTTCAACTTACCTCGCCGGTCCGCATCAAAACTATCATCAAGTCATCAATCATCATCTACTTTTATCCACCTAGTGATGTTTTTTATTTGTTCAATTTGATGAGAAAAATAAAAATTAATTATTATTATAATTATATTTTGGGAGCTGCTTTCATGTTGATTCATTTGAGTTGAAAAGACTTTTTTTTTTTTTTTTTGAGAGAAACTAATTCATTAAACATCAAACATTTACAACAAAGCTCGTTAGAATGATACAAAATCATACAATCAGATCTAGAAACAAATTTCCTAGTAATACTACAGAAAACTTGAATTGTAGACAGTCTATATATATCTATATTATCGCCTTATTTATCCCTACATATAGAAGAATAAACATATTTAGTTTAAATTTTGTAAAATATAAATATTTTAGACTCACTGTAAAACAATTTTTAAAATAAAAAGACAAAAGTAAATCGTTTTTTAAAAAAAAATTAGATACTAAACGTTGAAGTATTATAGAAGAGTTGGCTCGGGCAAGTTGGTTAGATAGTTGACTTATAATCACAAGGTTCCAAGTTTGACTCCTTTAGAAGCTAATTATTGACCTTCTTGTTTTTAACTTGTCAACTATGAACAACTTAAAATGTTTTACTTTCTTGTGATTCTTTACCGACTAAATTCATAATGCGAGCTTCAACTCAAAACACACTGCAGTAGTTGAAATTTGACTACATGGTCCATAAGTCTAATAAACTTGTAAATATCGATAATATATATATATATATATATATATATATATATATATATATATAGGATCGCGTTCAGGTGAGAACTGGGCGCCCAGGAGAGAACTGAGAACGAATCACAGCGCGCCACGTGTCCGGAATGTAGTTGCAACTAACGCTATAACTAGGTGCACTTCATGTTATAACTAGGTGCACATAGGTGTACCCAGGTGCATAAATGTTAACAAGGTAAATTACTTGCACCTGCAGGTGAAAATAGGTGCACACGTGCAAGTAAAATGTATTACAAGTGCAAGTAAATTATACAATGAGCATCAATACTAAGTGCACCTAATGTTATAACTAGGTGCACCTATTGCTATAACTAGGTGCACATAGGTTGCAACCAGGTGCATGAATGTTAACAAAGTAAATTACTTGCACAAGTGCAAGAAAAATGTATTGCAGATGCAAGTAAAATGTATTACAGGTGCAAGTGAATTGTACAGTGAGCCAATACTAAGTGCATCTAATGTTATAACTAGGTGCAACCTATGTTATAACTAGGTGCACCTATGTTATAACTAGGTGCACCTAGGTTGCACCCAGGTACATGAATATTAACAAGGTAAATTACTTGCATTTGTAAGTGAAAGTATTTGCGAAAATAGGTGCATGAATATTAATAAGGTAAATTACTTGCACTTGTAAGTTAAAATATGTGCGAAAATAGGTGCACTTGTAAGTGAAACTAGGTGCACTTTTAAGTGAAACTAGGTGCACTTGTAAGTGAAACTAGGTGCACCAAAGTTCCAGTTATTTACGAAAATGCCACCGCGTCATTTTTTTAAAATTGCATCTGATTCGTTGATCTGGACACGTGGACGACTGTGGAGCGTTCTCATTTCCTACCTGGGCGAGAGTTCTCACGAGAGTGCACCCCTATATATATATATTTCTTTTTTTTTTTTTTTTTTGTGCAAGGTGAGTAGTTGAAGTGTATGGTCGCAGAGTTGACACGACACACGAAACTATGCATTAGGAAATTAAATGCATGATATGATGTGCACAGTCAAAGAACAAAATCCAGCCTCCACCTACGGCCTGCCCAAAAGCTTCCATTCAAAATGTATCCAATATAATTGGAGTAAATGCCAAATTAAACCAGACGAGTTACCACCAATATTCACCCTGTAATAAATCGTTACCCAATATTAGGTTTATTGGTTTAAAAAAAAACACTTGAAATTTTTTTGTATCTTGTAATGAGTTTAATCAAATTCTTTTATAAATTTAAAAGTTTAGTATTAAAATTTTAAATGTTAGCGTAATTTTAATCAATTTTTAAGTTGTTTGAAAAAAATAGTTTGACTTAAACTAATTCATTTGTGAGTCATTTCCATTTTTTATCCTACTGTTATTGCGGCATTGTCAATTTTAGTCCACTTCATTAATTTTTGCCACATTACGGCCAGTCTTATTTAGTCCTTGCCACTTTTAGTCCACTGTTAAAATTTTCGTCAAATGGTCGTCCAAAACATGTGTATTTTTTGTCTTTTCATGCTTTGGTCATCTCCTTGACCATTTGCAGTGGTTTTCCTTACACATTTTCATCCAATGAAAAGGTCCGGCGGACCTCTTCATTTGATGAAAATGTGTAAGGAAGACCACTGCAAAGGGTAAAGGAAATGATCAAAGCATGAAAAGACCAAAATATCTCTCTTTTGGACGGTTATTTGACGAAAATTTTAACGGTAGACTAAAAGTGACAAGAACTAAATAAGACTGGTCGTAATGTGGCAAAAATTAATGAAGTGGACTAAAATTGACAATGCCCCAATAACAGTAGGACCAAAAATGAAAATGACTCTTCATTTGTGTAGTTTATTTTAGAACCTATAACTTATTTTAATATAAAATTAAGCTATAATTTTTTTTAGTAAAACATTAACAGCTTATTTTAAAACGCTACCTGCGCTTCAAAATAAGCTATTGGCATTAATTTTTTTTTTTTTTTTGTATTATAATTATTAATTTACAAAAATGACACCTGTCCATTTGCCTTTTATTAATTAAAACCTTAATATCTAAGTTTGTCATTTTATGTCTTTTTTAACTTATCAATTTATTTAATAAGTAATTTTACCAAATATTTTAATTTCAATTGCTTATTAGTACATGGACTATTAGCAAGTTTTTTTTAGCTTTCAACTAACTTTTCAACTAAAACTACACCAACATATTTTAGACATACTCTATATTATTTAATTTCACTTAAATTAGGTTGTAAGTGATTTCTGAATACATAAATTTTACTTTCTGGGTTCGAAATCTATGACTTTTATTTTTCTTTTTTCTTTTTTTTACTTACCTTGTACATTCGAGATATGTAAAAAAATGAATTTGGAATGCAGGGTTTTTAAAAATGAAAAATGCTTGATGTAATCTTAAAATAGCTTAGTACTGGTTTTTTTAATACAAGTTTTGATCTCATTAATGGATGAAAAAAAATTATACCATAACTATTTTCGACTAATCAATACCCACTATTTTAATGAACTGAAAAGAAGTAAAACATAAAGGCTCTGTTTGGTAGAGCTTATTTAGGAGCTTATAGCTTATTTTAAGCTACTAATAAGCTATAAGCTCTGTTTGGTAATGTTCCTAAAATAAGCTAGTAGCTTAAAATAAGAGCTTATTTTTGAACGCTACCTTAGGTAGCGTTTCAAAATAAGCTAGTAGCTTCCTAACTTTTTTTCCATCTTTAACCTTATTATTTTAAAGAAATGACAGCATTTATCCTTCCCAATTAAAACCCTTTTTGGCTAAATCTTTTTTACTTTTTCTCTTCAATATGTTTTGTTGTAATTTCAATTTGACATTTGTGTTTGAATTTGAACATTGATTTTTGTATAAACTAATCTTATGAATTATAAACATTTTGTTTTATTTTATATGTGTTCAAATATATGTTCTTACTTTATATTTTATTAAAATATATTGATTTTATTATTTTATATTTTAATATATATACAAACCTAATTAAATTTAAAACTATTTAAATTGTATAGTTTGAAGATGTCCTTTTTAGTCTTTTTACATTTATCAGCTTATCAAAAAGTTAATTTTACCAAACACTTTTAAGTATAACAGCTAGCTTAACAGCTCTTCAGATTTCAGCTTCGAACTTATAGCTTTTCAGTTTTCAGCTACTTTTCGCTTTCAGCTACCTTTTCAGCTAGGTTTGCCAAACATAGCCAAAGTAAAAACGAGAAAATGAATACGATGTTAATAAAATTTGTAAAAATAAGTTGATTAATGTAATCAGTCCTTAACTTCTTATCTAAAGAAAGTGTTTTTTCTTCTTTTTTTTTTTTTTTTTGTTTTTGATTTCTATTGACTCTGATACAATGTAGTATCTGTTCATAATTACTTTCTCAACCTACTGAAGCACCCGTTACAATGTATAGTATATATCGCCTCCACTGAGGCTCGAACTTACCCCTTCTATGTGGAAGTGCAACCAGGTGCTCAAAGAAAAATCTGAAAGCTATTACTTGAATTGAAGTTGTAAATAGTAAATTTTGAAAACGACTGTTTATGCTATCTTCACCCATGAAATTTTCTATTCCTTTTACATTTATTTACTATTTACTCTTCATTTATGTAATTATCTTTCCTATTTAAAAAATGACCTAATATCACATCAACTTATAAAATAATATTTCTCTTATTCATGAAATAATACTAATAATTATAATAATATAATAAAAAAAATATAAATGCCTCTTTCTCTCTTCTCTGCAAGTCTAACACGATAGTTGCAAAATTTGTAAGTTTTTGGCGTTAGACTTGCAAAGAGACTTGTACATATCATTTTTTTTAAGGCCACGTAGGCTTTGCAAGGGGAGGCCTTATGAATATTACATTTCAGAGAAAGTGACTTATGTATTCTCTTGATTATATTTTATGTATGTACTCAATCTTTTAATTATTGATATGTTTATTTTTTGTTATCTTTCAATTATTCGTGTAATGATGATTACTTTAGTCATTTTTTTAAAAAAATATTTCATTTGAATTATAAATTGTTAGAAATTTTATCTAAAATGATATTGTAAGCAACGTTACAAAAATTTTGCCTAGGCGAAGCGCTAGGCGCCGCCCGCACGCCCTCCTAGTGTATCACCATAATCGGTGGTCTAGGCGGCTAGTCGACTAGGCAGCCGCCTAGGCTTCCAAAGAGCCGACTAGGCCTCCTAGTCGGTCGATTAGCTATTACTCTTTATATATATATATATATATATATATATATAAAAAGGATATTTCACTCAAAACAATATTGTTTTGAACGAAATAACCCTAAATTGTTCAAATTTTAGATGTTTTTTAGGTTAATATATAATATTTTAGTGTTAACTATTAAATTATTAAATAGTTTAGTAAATTCATTTTATGTTAAGAAATTGACGTTTCAACGCTTTTAGTACCATCGAAAAATAGCGAATTGATTTTTTTTTTTTTTAAGTGTGGTTTTCACACCACTTGAATTTTTCTTGAATTGATTCCGTATAATTAACCTTTGAAATTATTATTTTAAGAATTGTCTATTCCTGATTGTATACTTTTATATATTGTTAGTTATATCGACTTATTCAGTAACATAAATAAATAAGAACACGTATGTTGATGTAATTTTAATCAATTTTTAAGTTGATTGAAAGAAAAAAATTGTTTCACTTAAGTTGATTTATGTTTTTGTCATATGTGAAAGAGAATGATTGATATTAATTTTAGATCAAGAAAAAAAGTAAGTATACTGTTATAAAATTTCTAAAAATAAGCTGATTGCTACTGCTTGAAGTTGTGAATATTAAATTCGAAAGTTCTTATTTTATGCTATGAATATTAAATTTAGAGAAAATGACTAATTTTGAGCAAGGGTGAGTAGTTGAAGTGTATGGTGGCAGATTTGACACGACACACCAAACAACGCAAATTATATGGTGGACCATGGTCCACAAAGCACTTGTGGACCATGATCATAGCTGATACTGCAGTTGTGTTGAACGGATACTGTAGTTGTGTTGAAAGGAAACTGCAGTTGCACGGAACAGAGGCCATTCATCCGTTCAACACAACTGCAGTATCCGTTTAACACAACTGCAGTATCTTTTCAACACAACTGCAGTATCCGCTCAACACAACTACAGTCCAGATGGATGACACGGCCTCTGTTCCGCGCAATTGTAGTTTCCTGTCAACACAACTGCAGTATCCTTTCAACACAACTGTAGTATCAATTCAACACAATTGCAGTATCAACCATGACCCATGGTCCACAATGCGTTAAACTAGGAAATTAAATGCATGATATGTGCACAGTCTCCACCTACGGCTTACCCAAAAGCTTCCAATCAAAATGTATCCAACATAATTGCAGTAAATGTTAAATTAAACCAGACAAGTTACCAATAATATTCACCCTGTGATAAATTGTTACCCAATATTAGGTTTATTGGTAAAAATAAAAAATTACACTTTAATAAATTTTCGTATCTTGTAATAATTTTAATCAAATTCTTTTATTTATTTAAAAGTTTAGTATGAAAATTTTAAATGTTAGTGTAATTTTGTGTAGCTTATTTTAGAACTGATTTATTTGTGTAGCTTATTTTCTTATTTTAACCTAAAAGGAAAAATGTTTAAGAAAAATAGTCAAATACACCCAGAAGCTTTATACAAAAGTTTAATTAAGCCCTTCAACTTTAAAAATGTGTAATTAAGTACTTCAATTTCACAAAATCAATCAAATAAGTCCACTTTGTCGGTAATCAATAGGTTATTCGTAACTATTCCGTCGTTGACTGTCATCACCTACTGTTGACCGCCATCCTAGATAGTAACTGACGATCGAAAACAGTCGCGGCGCTTGGTAGTATTTAATTCTTTCTCAATAAATTCCTCCATCATTCACTATATTGAGTAAGAATTGAATAGTTGATGATCTTATTGAATAAAAATATAATAGTTGAGGATCTTTTTAAATAAAAATTGAATATTATATGAAGACTTAATTTAATAGCATTGATATTTGATGGCTAATTTGTGAATTACGATATAATCAATGTATGATTTTTGGTATTAACTCCGGTTTAAGATATATAACTATTAGAATAATGGTGAATTACATACATTATAATATGGGGCAAATTATTATGTGACCATAAAAAGTACATTTTTAATATACTAAAAGTAGAATGTACATTATACAAAATAATGTACTTTCTCTGAATATAAAATAAAATTTTAATATACTAAAAGTACATTATTTATGTATTGAATATACATTATTTAATAGTATACAAAATAATCCATTTTTAGTACTCAAATAATGTAATTTCAAATAATATACTTTATGTATATAAATAAGGTAATTCTATTTGTACCACCCTAAATTCTATTTACACCACCCTTTAATAGGTTTGATAGCTTTATAGGTGGTGTAAATAGAATTTGCTATTTGCACCACCTTCATTAAAGTTAGTCAAACATTATGTTTTTTATTTAAAATATTTATTATTTATTTTAAATTGTGATAGTATAATAATTTTGTCTGTAATATTTTTAATTAGTTATTTAAAATATTTATTATTTATTTTTATTTCAAATTGTGATGGAATAATAATTTTGAATATAATAATTTTTGATTATTTTCTGTAGTATCTAACGTTTAATAAATGTTAATGACAAAATTATTATTTTTGTTATTCTAATATTATTTATAATTCAAATTTTTTGTATGTATTGTTTTACCTTATTATAAAAATATAATAAATTAATTTTGAATCGCTAAAAACTATAAAACACATTAACATCACAATAAAATATAAAAAGAAAATTTCATTCCTTTTCAATCCAATATAACATTCTCATTAGTACAATTAGAGCGTGCATGCTCACTGTAAGTATTGATTCGATTCACATATGGAGTAATCCATGCATCTGCACAATCATATTTAAAATAAGTACATTGTGGAGCAACAACAGGCATTGGGTACCTTCCTGTCAATGTTACCTTAACGTAATGATTATGGAGTAATTCGTGATTTTTTTAATGTTTTTATTTTTAAAACTTTAAATAATCTTTTAATTTAATTTTATTAAAATAATATTTCTAATTCCAATACCTTTTTTTTTTTAAAAAAAAAACTTTAATTCCACTACCTAATTTTTTGTGTAATTAAATTACATTGACCATGGTGGTGTAAATAGTCATATTTACACCCTAATTGCTATTTATATCATCTATGAAACTACTGAAATTTGTAATCTGTTTAGTATTCCAAGGTTATTTACACCCATCGTAATACAAATAGCAATACTTTATAAATAATGTACTTTTTATTTATGGTGCACCGAATAATGTTCCATAATATGGGAATAAATGAATAAATTGAGAATGATATATGCGCATGTGGATAGCCCAATCAATTTTTGCGCAAGGTGAGTAGTTGAATTGTATGGTGTTAGAGTTGGCACGACCCACAAAACTATATGCGGTGATACATTAAAGTAATGCATGCTTTACACTGATTGCAAAATCCAGCATCCACCGACGACCTACCTAAGAATTGAAACTTTTAATGATAAATATTTTAAATATTTAATTACAAAATATTATAGACAAAATTATTATTCTACTACAATTAAAAATATAAATAAATAATAAATATTTTAAATAGAAAACATAATATTTGACCAACTTTAATGAAGACCTATTAAATGGTGGTGGATGTAAATAGAATTTTGGGTGGTGCAAATAGAATTATCCATATGATAATGATATTGTTGGAATTATATTTAAAATTTAAAATACGCAAATCTCTTGTACGTACGGATATTTGACTGTTGTGGTAAGTCCTTGGGATTGTGGATTTAATTTTTGGGGACAAGAATTGAGACTTATATTCAAAACGTATATATCCAATATAATTGCGGTAAATGCGAGCCTAGACAAGTTACCAATAATATATACATACACTGTAATAACTTGTTACCCAATATTAGGTTTCTTGGTGCAAACAATTATATTTTCATAATTTTTTTTGTATTTTGAAATAATTTTAATCAAATTCTTTAATAAGTTTAAAGTTTTTGTATGAAAGTTTGAAATGTTAGTGTAATTTTAATCAATTTTTAAGTTGATTAAAAAAATTGGTTTGACTTAAACTAATTTATGTGTTTCCATACGTGAAAGACAATGATTAATAGTGATTCAAATTGAGATGATTATCGAAATATTGTATTTAAATTACACAATTAATTATTATAACATAACTTTTTAGATGATTAATTTATATTAAACTAATAATCTAGATTATTTATGAGTAATGTTAAACACCCTTTCTGACGTGACATTATCTAATTGTGTTAATTAATACGGAGTATTTGATTAAAAATATGTGCACTTCGCACTGAGATTCAAATCTATGACTTCCCATATGAGAGAGCCACTAGACCACTAGACCAAATTCCATTGTCATCATTACAACTATTTTAAAAAAATCATTTGAAATCGTAGAAAATTAAAAATTAAACTTGTTACTTTTTGTCCGAAGGAGGTAATCAAGTGTGTGGAGCATGATTCTTGTATCTAAAGATCACGAATTTGATTTTTGTCAACAACCTTTCAGTCGTTGAGTTCATTGCATGCTCGCATGAGTTTTTCCTAGTGTGATTTACCTCTTCTGCAATCATGTGTAATATACACGTCTCATATAATTAAAACGGTCTTACATACAGAATACTTATTTGTTCTCAATTCCAACAGTTACATTTCCTTGATGTTTACCATGACCAATAACTAACTCACTGTCTCCATCATGCCTATAGGAAACATGGTTGTATCATCACAATATCACCAACTCGACAATCCAGCACATTATTTGCTTACCATGAAAATTACATAAACCCAATCTTGGGGTAGCAAATGACTGCCTAATAATAACCTTTTTGCCTTTGAATTCACCGCAACAAAAATATCTTAATCATAGTAATTCACTTGTTTTAAACTTTATAATCGAGTGTAAATGACCTATAAGTTTATATTATAAAATTATAACCAAATCACATAAATTAGCCTAATACCAACCAATTGGACCAGCATATCATTTTCTTACCATGAAAATTACATAAACCCAAGCTTATGGTAAATGACAAAGTAATATCCCTTTCGGCATTTGAATCCTCCATGACAAAAATACACTCAAACACCAAGAAGCCAACTGGAAACCAAAGTTGAACGACATGCACGTACGCAAGCCCTAATTTCTATTTTTTGAAAATACGAGAGCAAATATCATTAATAAATCAATAACTCAGCGATACAATCAGGAGGGATAGAAATCCACGAACCAAAGCCAGATGAAGAATCAGTTGCCCGTGCAAGCACATGAGCCACATGATTCACTAACCTCTTGACATGGCGAACAGAAACGTTCCCAACTGTAAAGTATATGTGTATCTAAATTGCAATCAATCTTATATACGAAGGTAAGCCTTACCAACTATTAGCTATAATCATTTTGAATATGTAAACAACTATTCCGTACTTACTAAACCCTACTTTAATTTAATTTGTTCAAAAATCAATATTATCATAGTATAATAACTGGGATTTATTTGCTTTGAAAGAGGTGACTATGTGCGTGTAGCATAATTCTTATATTTGAAAGTAACGAGCTCGATTTTATCAACACCCTCATGGTCGAGCCATTATTGCACAAAATCTTCCTAATTCGATCCATTAACTTTTCTATTTGATTTGCACGTTATTACACAAGAGCGAAATAATAAAAATCATTACACAAAATAATTAGGGCACTGAAATTAAATTAGGTGATTTCTCAGCTCGTTCGTCTAGTTTACTGTGTGATGATATATAATAGCTCTAGTGCAAACGTAACAATAACTACTATCGACACTTGTAAGAGACACGTTGGACCGCTCCATTGATCTTCCAATATTTATTGAATTTGGCTAATTGAGTTAGGCCAACTATCAATATACAATATTACAATCAAGCTTTAATTGACATATATAACTACTATAAAGACAAGAGGATATATTAAATTTAAGAAAAAATTAATAGTTTTCATCCATCAATTGTGATCAAAGTGTAGATTTAATTTGTTACAAATTTGGTTTCTTATAACTAAATTTAATTTGCCACTAAAATGTCACATAATAAAGTGACTGGTTTGGTCCTAATTAACCTAACATGCCTCATACTCTCATACATTCACCATATGTTAAAATGATTTTTTGAATGAAAGGGTTTAAAAATTGAAAAGTTAATCATCACGCACTATTTTAGGGTCCGTTTGGAAGCTTGGAAAATGAAGTTATTTTTCAAAATTTTCAGTGTTTGAGTACTAAAGCAAAATAAAGTCAAAAGAAAATATTCATTCTGGTCAACATAAAAAATGCCTAATTTGAGAGCAAATGTCTTCCTAAATTTTTAGTTGGGAGACCTTTTTTGGATTCTTTATTTTTAGTTTCTCTTTTCTCTTATATCTTTACAAGCTAGTTTTTTAATTATAACCACTACACCATCACGACCACATCATCATCACCACCACACTACCATGTACTACCACCACCAACGTTACGGTGCCACCACCACAACCACTACTAGCACCACCATTTATTTATTTATTTATTATTATTATTATTTTATAACAAATAATATGTTCATTTTCCAAAAAAAAAAATGAACTAAATAGAAAAAAAACTACAATTTAATGATTCATTTTCGATTTTTTTTTTCAGGGTTTAGAAACCAACCGTTAATGAATTGAAAATTAAAGAAGAAGCAAAACATTAAGTAAAAAAAATGATTACAATATTAATAAAATTTGTAAAAATAAGTTGATGATTGGGTGTAATTAACTAATTACCTCTAACCAGCTTCACTCCTTATCTAAAGAAAGTGTATTAAATTTGAATTGAAATATTTACTTGAAGTTCTGAATATTAAATTTGAAATCTCCTACTCTAAGTTTTGAGTATTAAATTTGAAAGCTTTTGTTCAAAGCTTTTGTTTTTTTTTTTTAATACTACTAACTCTATTACAATGCAGTATGTTGCTAGATTATAAAATCTTTAACTATGACACTAGATGCGAAGTTTTATATAATAATAATAATAATAATAATAATAATAATAATAATACAAAAACTTCTGTGAGACTGTCTCACGGATCAGGATCCATGAGACGGGTGAGATCAAGATCAAATGTAGTAATACTGATACTAGAAAATGTAATACTAATAAGGAATGAAATGCTTTTTACTTATATGAAAAATGTAATGCTTTTATATTTTGATTTAAAAGTATTACATTTTTGCCAAAAGTATAACATTTTTCCTTATAAATAACATATACTTGTCAACATTACTTATAAGGGAAAATGTAATACTTTTATATCAAAATGTAAGAGTATTATATTTGTCCTCAAAAGTATTACAAGGCTTGACTGAAGTTATTTTTAATCCAATTTTTCATAATATTAAGTTTAGCATTAATATATAAAATTTATATATATAGAAACTACATTAAAAGTACTATTAAACACAAAAAATTAAATTTAAAAATAATAAAAAATTACTAAAGAAAATAAGCAATGAAGAAAGAGTTGGTTTGCCCGATGAATAGTAAATATGACAGGTAAAATGGGACAGAAGGAGTACATTTTATAAGTAACAAACACTTTATTTCTAATTAGTATTACATTTTTCAGTATAAGTATTATATTTTCATATTGTCCCGACCCAGCCCACCCGTCTCACGGATAAGGATCCGTGCAGTGAGATGATCTCGCACAAGTGTGACCATCATAATAATAATAATAATAATAATAATAATAATAAGGATAAAGTGTCAAATAGGCCACTGAACTTATCGCTTTTGTGCAATTGGGTCATTGAACTTAAAAAGTGTGCAATTCAACCATCAAACAAGCAAAATTTGTGCAATTGGACCATTTTTACAAATTTTTTTAATTCAGTTTGAGTTAAAAACATTTCAATATTGACTCCCAACTAGTATGGTAGAAGAAAATGACACTCTTAATACATATATGTTAGTAATATAATTGGATTTTATCTGAATTTTTTTGTAAAAGTGGTCCAATTACACAAATTTTACTTCTTTGATGGTTGAATTGCACACTTTTTAAGTTCAATGACCTAATTGCACAAAATCGATAAATTCAGTGGCCTATTTGACATTTTTTCCTAATAATAATAATAATAATAATAATAATAATAAAATAATAATAATAATAATAATAATAATAATAATGTTTTTATGTTGAGAATTAAGGCATGTCCATTTTAAATAAAAAGGGCAACAACAAATATCATCTTTTGAACATGTATTTAAGATAAATAAAGTAGGTCAATTGCTTAACTTTGCATTTGGAAGCTTTGACACTAAAAATAAATTTTCAAGTAGAGTTTTTGTAGACCAATTTGACAAGAGAAATTTTCAATCCAAGTTGATTCTGTGATCAATGGATCATTTTTTGGCTCAAAATCTGTTGGTGTCTAAATCTCATAGGGGAAAATCCTCAATGCATATCCCCTCTAAAAATATTATCATATCGTGCTTTCTGATTCTGAGTCTGACTCACCTATGAAAGATTCAAAAGTGGTAAGCCTTGTTTCTGTGAAACCGAACCATATGATATTGAAATGCTAGAGGTTCCCCCTTTTTATTGTGAAAAATCAATTCCTGCTGCTAATGAAGTAATTAATCACCTTGAAAAATCGCATGATTACATTTATTGATGAATTCTTGATGACTGGAAAGCTGATTCAACAGATACTCAACCCAAAAAACATAAAAGAAAGATAAAAAAGTCAATAGTTGAATCCACTAATCTTGTCACAGAACAAGGAGTAGGCGTTCAAGCAATTGTTATACCATGGACCAGGGTTCATATTACATTGTGAACCTGATATTCCATACAAAAATTCTGTACCTTCAGTTAATATATTTTGTACCTATAGTTAACACATATAAACAAATAACTTGATAATTACTGACACATAATATAACAGTTACATATATAGAAGCTGTCAACTACAGATAAATAATGTGTCAACTACAGATACAGAATCTGTAGGTTATTTTTGGACCTGCAGTGTCTAAAATGCAAGGTAGACCCTGATTTATGGTATAATTTGCGGCGTTCAAGTACCACCACAGTCGAAATTGAAGTAGGTTTTTCGAAGACACATGTTTTGAAGACTGTTAGTTTGATAGAATGATAGTTGGGTCAAAATGTTTTGAAGACTGTTAGTTTGATAGTTGTGTCTTCTTGACAATGCTTTTTAAATTTCCATGTGTTTTTGTCGTCTTGATTATCTGTAGTTCTTTAGAACCCGGCCTTAAAAAAGAAAACTTTCCTTTTATAATATTTTTTAAAAAAACTATATTAACCTTCCAATTTTGGGATTTACAAACCCAAAAATGGAGATTATTGGATCGAATTTTATTTGTATCGAGTTGAAAATTTACCTAAAATTATATCAATGTTTTACAATTATATGAAAGTAGCTCAAATGCAGCCATGAGCTCCCATGTTGTCGCGCGGTTAGGGGTGAGCAAACGGTCGGTCGGTTACATAACCGACCGAATAACCGAATAACCGACGGTGAAATTCTACCTTCATAACCGACCGAAACCGACCGAAGGTGGTTCCATGACCGACCGATAACCGACCGTCGGTTTTCGGTCGGTTTCGGTCGGTTACCAAAAAACCGAAAACAATTCGTAGGCAACACTGGCAGTAAAATAACAAATTCATAGTAGATTACACTAGCACAAATTCATACTTCTACAACAATATGTCCACTGTAATCTATATAATTAATAACAAATTCATAGTAGATTACAATGGCAGAGTGGCAATTTATAACACATGTAAACAATTCATAGTAGATTACTAGATTAAAATAATTCGTAGGCAACACTAGCAGTAAAATAGGCAAGACAACTTAATAAAATATTAACAGAAAAAAATTAAAAACAATACTTAAAATATTTACGGCGGATGGGGGACGGACTGACGGATTGGGCGGAAAGGGTCGCCGGCGTCTCGGTCGACTACTCGACTAGGCGGAAAGGGGTCACCGACGTCTCGGACTCTCGGAGATTGGAGGAAGTCTGGTGACTGTGGTCTGTGGATCTCGTCACTCATGGAACAATGGTCAATGGAAGTCGTGGAACAGCCGAACGGAGAAGAAGATTGACGAGAACGGAGAATCAAAGATGCGGAGTTGCGGTCGGAGTGCGGACTACTGAATGTCTGAATGACCAATTTACGATTATGTTTTACGGAGTAGTTCATTAGGAATTTAGGATTTAGATTTTAGGTTATGGGATGGGAATGGGCGAATGGGACTATGGGAGTCTGTAGGGCTACTGGTCTGGGTTATGTTATGGCCTTATGGGCCTTATGGGCTACAAATCACAAACCTTAAATATTAGTATAATTTAGATATAAATATAATATATTATATATATAATATAATATTCGGTTAACCGATAACCGACCGATAACCGACCCCCATTAACCGTATATTAACCGAAAAACCGATTTTTTTTTGAATGTGATAACCGTAACCGACTGATAACCGATTTTTTTGATCGGTTCGGTTATCGATTATCGGTTAGCGGTCGGTTAACCGACATTTTGCTCACCCCTACGCGCGGTTGCATCTGTGTTGTCCGATTGGATTAATCTAATGGTGGCAATTGCAATTCGCGTATGTTAAGTTGGGGTGTTATGGTAATTTTAGTATCTATATTACGTGAATTGAAATGATGCATTTTAGTGCATGGTGTGGTGTGTTTTAATACATGTTGTGGTGCGTTTTATTACGTATGTTGGTACATTAACTGTGTTATGGAATGGTGTGTTTTAATCCATCATCTGGTACATTTTCATACGTAGAATGGTGTGTAATTGTATTGTGGAATTGTGTGTTTTAATTCGCCCTTTTGTGCATTTTAGTACGTAGAATGGTGTCTATTTTAACACGTATTTTATAATAAGTGTAATAGTGCATGTTTATAATCTGGGATGGAGATTTTCAATAAGTGAAATTGTGCATTTTAACACACGTTGTGGTGCATTTTAATACGTAGAATGGTTCATATTTTAGCACATGTTTTCTAATATGTGTAAATAGTGCATGTTTATAATCTGACATGAGACATGTATGTTGTGGTGCATTTTAATATGTATATTGATGGATTTTAACTGAATAATTGCATTGGTTATAGTGTGGAATGATTCGTTTTGTCTGTCCTCTGTTGCATTTTTAGTACATAAAATGGTGTGTATTTTATCACATATATATTGCGTGTTGATTTGATGACTTGCTATAATCTAATGGCTGCAAAATAGACGCACGACCACACCTAAAGACCAGGCCGCACATGAACTCTACTCCAATTATATATCTATTTATATGTGCCTATATAGTGTAAGTGTCTGTTAAAAAAATTCATTTGTAATGAAAAACTATGAGAATTTCAGATGCAAAAACAAATTTATAGTTGAATTCACAAAAAAAAAAAAAAATATTGTTAAGTTTTATATAAACGTTGCAAAATTGCAAAAGGAAAAGTGCAACCAAAATAATTCCATTGCACAGTCTGCAATGGAACAATTCCATTGCGAAGTTTGTAATAGACAAAATTTTCAACAAAATTAGTTTTATTGCAATTCCGTTGCAACTAAATTTAAGGAATTGCAATTCTGACTTTTCATACTGTGCATTTTAGTACAGTTTATTATGTAATTAACACTTCTATTATTATTATTATTATTTTTTTTTTGAAATCTATTATTATTATTATTATTATTATTATTATTGTTATTATTATTATAAATTACATGTTAAAGATGATTATAATTTATTTTTTTTTGACTTTGACTTGGCAAGTTGTCATATTACGAATTCTAGAAGCTTGATTGGACAATGAAGTTACACATACATTTTCCATATGCATGTGGACTACGCAATAGAACAAAGTAAATGCATAGAACCCCACCATACACACATTCATGAAAGCATTATCAATAGTCTAATTAGCATTGAAATTCCAGACATGGGAAGTTTCATGGGAAACTAAATTAAAGTCACATACATTTTTCCATGCCCGTAGAGTACGCATAACAAATCAACCAAGTCAATGCATGCAAAGACTATTAACAACCGATTTGGAAGATTAGAGTGATTTATATATAATTTCATTCCCACATAATTTTGAAGGCAAGCAATTTTCTTCGTTTGATTGGGGGATTGCAATTTCATAAAATTGTAATTCCTTCATTTTCACGAAATTAAAATTACATGCCTCCCCTTGATATTCATAGAATTGCAATTTTCTCAAGATTCCATTGAGATAAAATTACCTTGGGTCATTTGTCTGTTCACCTCTCCCTCACACTGCGTATCTTCTTCTTTTATCTGATTGTCATATCTTTTATAAAATCAATTAGTGATAAGTAGATGGATATTAACTATTTAATAGCATTCCTCCATGATAAGTCACACACATCACGTCTCAAATCGAATTGGGTTGTACTTTATCGACCCGGCCGATGCCCAACAATTATGACAATAAATTACTACATTAAAAATAATATAAAAATTACTATATCATAATTTATAGAACAAATATTAAAAGTTTTCATGAATTAAAATGTTTTTCCTTGCCCATGGGTTACGTTAAGAAAACCTAGTCAATGCATGCAAAGACTTTATTAGTGTATCTATCACTCACTATAGATTACCATAGAATAGAGACTCTAATTTGTGGAAAACTAGACATGAAGATAGGGATTGATTATGACATTGAATTACTACATATAAATTACTATTTTATTATTATCATTATTAGTTAAAAGGGATTATAATTAATTTTGGAGTTAATACCCAATTTGGTCGCTCGACTATAGGGTAATACTTGATTTAGTCCCATACTATTAAAAGTACCCAATTTAATCCTCTAACTTGTAAAATCATACCCAATTTGATCTTCCGTTACAATTGCCATCCATTTGCCATTATAAAGAGCGGAAAAAAACGTCATTTTAATAGTCGAGGGACCAAAATTGGTACTAACTATTATTATTATTATTATTATTATTATTATTATTATTATTGGCAACAGTTCCGACGAAAAATCCAGCAAGAAAAAAAACTCCGGTGACTTTAAATTATAACAAAAAAAAAAAAAGGTGACCGGCGCCTTCTTCACCGGAGAAGACGACCAGAAGGACGCCTTCTCCAGTAGAGAAGGCGGCCTGCTGGTCGTCTTTTTCACCAGTTGCCCTTTTTTTTTATTATTATTTTAAATTATTAATTAGATGAAAATTTATTTGTCTAAAGTATGATAATTGGATTAATTGCTGGCTGACTGATTCAAAGTTACAAACATGGAGGAAATTTCCAGTACATTACACAATCAATCACACATATATTTCCACTATAAATACACATAACAATTATATTCAATTCCTGCAAACCAAACAAACAGAACAAAAACATGAAAGAAAACCATTTGCTCGTTTCTTTGCTCTACTTCTTCTTCATATTCTTGTTTACTTTGCTATATGTCTCTTCCTCCTCCTCTTCTTCTTCTTTGAAGCATCATCTCTGCTCTCCTGAGTATGCCTCTCTGCTATTGCATTTCAAAAACCATTTTAACATTAATGAATCTGTGTCATCCATATGTATGGACCTTGGTGGCCAACCAATAAAGAAGCTATCTTGGGATGAAGGCTCAGATTGTTGCAAATGGGAGGGTGTTACCTGTGATGCCTCCACTGGCCATATCATTGCCTTGGACCTTAGCTGCAGCGGACTTCAAGGATCCATCAACACAAATTCCACCCTTTTCCAACTTCATCACCTTCAAACCCTCAATCTTGCCTTTAATCATTTCTCTTCAGCCTCTCTTCCACATGCCATTGGTAGTTTGACCAGCTTGACTCATCTCAACCTCTCAGCTTCTTCTTTATCCGGAGTCATCCCATCCAAAATCTCACAGTTGTCCAAGTTAGTATCTCTTGATCTTTCTTTTAATTTTGAAGACAATAGTTCGGATTTATTGTTTCTTCATAATCTCACCAAGCTTGAGGTATTCTCTATGGCTGATACTCGTCTCTCATGTACCATACCAAGGAATATATCTGCTCCATTACGATATGTAGATCTTTCATTCAACTATATACTTGGCTCCATTCCTGAAAGCATTTTCCAACTGCCAAAGTTAGAATCACTTATTCTTTATCATAACTTGGAGCTAGTTGGTTCATTGCCAAAGCTCGGTTGGAATTGCAATCAAACATTACAAGTGTTAGATCTTAGTTTCACAAATATTTCTGGGGAGCTACCAAATTCAATTAGCAATCTCAAGTCCTTAAAGCATTTTATGCTTAGTGGCAGTAGTTTTTCTGGTTTTATTCCACAATCAATTGGCAACCTAACACATTTAAAAGAAATGCGTTTTGAAATGAATAAATTCAGTGGTAGTGTCCCATCAACAATCTCAAGTTTGAACCAACTAACTCTTTTAGGCCTTTCATACAACCATTTTGAGGGAGAAATTCCAGATATCTTTTCAAACCTCCAAGAGCTCATCAATTTAGATCTCATTGAAAACAATTTCTATGGCCGTTTCCCATCTTCAATTGTAAACCTTACCCAACTTGAATTGTTAGGTTTAGATGGAAGTTCACAAATTGGTCCTCTCCCGTCAGTTGCGACCGGACTCCAAAAACTCCAGACGTTAGACTTGTCTGAAAACAAACTAAATGGCACAATACCTCCCTGGGTCTTTTGCATTCCTTCTTTACTATTTTTGCACCTTGAGGGAAATCAGTTCACCGGGAGTCTTCCTGAGATTTCATGCAAATCATCATTACAAACCGTTTATTTGTATGATAATCAATTAGATGGTTTGATCCCTCATTCAATTTCAAACCTTGTTCATGTAAGCGACCTGTTCTTGGCCTCCAACAATTTCAGTGGCACTATACATCCCTGTATTTTTAGTATTCCCTCTTTACAGTATTTGGATCTCAGCAAAAATAGATTTACAGGAAAACTTCCTGAGATTTCAAGCAAATCATCAGTAGAAATTGTTGATTTATCTAATAATCAACTAGATGGTTTAATCCCTCATTCAATTTCAAACCTTGTTAATGTAAGCAGCCTGTTCTTGGCATCCAACAATTTCAGTGGCACTATACATCCCTGTATTTTTAGTATTCCCTCTTTATACTATTTGGATCTCAGCAAAAATAGATTTACAGGAAAACTTCCTGAGATTTCAAGCAAATCATCAGTAGAAATTGTTGATTTATCTAATAATCAACTAGATGGTTTGATCCCTCATTCAATTTCAAAACTTCTTCATGCAAGAGTCCTCAACTTTGCATCCAACCATTTCAGTGGGGAGGTGGCCACAAAATTTTTTTTGCCCATTAAACATCTTACAGTACTTGATCTTCAATCCAACCAACTCCAAGGGCCTTTAGATATAGCCATTTGCAACTTGAGTGCGCTTGAGTTTTTGATCTTAAAAAATAACAAGCTCAATGGCACAATCCCACAATGCCTGGGTCAACATCACAAACTTTCTGTGTTGGATTTGGGAATGAATAACTTCAATTGGATTTTTCCCACCATGTTTGCAAAGGGCAACAACTTAACAACAATAGCTTTGAATGGGAACCAACTTGGAGGACCAATTCCAAGATCATTGGGCAATTGCAAACAATTAGAGGTTCTTGATTTGGGAAATAACAAGTTACAAGATACATTTTCAAGGTGGCTTGGAAATCTTCCAGAGTTACAAGTTTTAGTATTGAGATCTAATAGACTTTACGGACCAATAACCTCATTCAATTCTACAATTTGGTTTCCCAAATTGAAGATCTTTGATATCTCTTGTAATAATTTTACAGGAGCCCTCCCAAAATATTTTTTCAATGGATTTAAAAGTATGGTCAATGTCATACATGAAAGTCAACAAGAAGCAAGCTATTTGGAAATACAAACCCCTAGCTGGTTATATGACATTTCAATCACTTTAATGATGAAAGGTTATGAGATTCAACTAGAAAAGGTTTTGACCATCTTAGCTACCATTGATTTGTCAAGCAACAAACTTGAAGGAGAGATTCCAATGCTCATTGGAAACTTGAATGCACTAATACTTCTCAACTTATCACATAATTGTCTCAATGGAAGTATTCCACACCAAATTGGGAACTTGACATTGCTTGAATCTTTGGACATATCTTGGAACCAGTTGGTAGGGAAGATCCCAGAGCAGATCACACAGTTGACATTTCTTGAGGTCTTAAACTTGTCTCAAAATCATTTGATTGGACACATTCCTAGGAGCAACCAATTTAACACTTTTGGAAATGACTCATATGGAGGAAACCTCAACTTATGTGGTTTTCCGTTGTCAAGAGAATGCAATGACAACAATAGGTCGTCAAATGAACACCAACAACAACATGTTGATGAGTTGGAAGATAAATTCATGAGTGGATTTACTTGGAGAGCGGTAGTGATTGGGTTTTGTTGTGCAATGGTATTTGGAATCTTCATGGAAAATCTCATGTCTCGAACTGGGAAGCCAAAATGGTTGTTTGTGACTTTCTACGGGAATAAGATACGCAAAACTGTCCCAAGGCGAGGAAGGAATGCTTGAATATGCTAATGTTAAAAGGATGAAATTGTTGCTTTTTACAAAAGCGTCACAAATAATGTGAGGTATGCATTTTTCTTACTAGTTTGGATTTCATTTTCACATATTTTTATTTTTTGCATTACTTTGGTATTGTTGTATTATTATGGTTATCTTCGTACTTTATTTCAATCACCTAACATAAATCAATAATCTATGCTAAAGGCCTTGTGGTCAAGCGGCATGAAGTGATTCTCCCAAGTGGGAGGTCATGGGTTCGAACCTCAGTGTCAGTAGGGGCAATGTTGAGAAAGTATATGGACACAGATACTACATGTAACAGGGTTTATAGTATTAAAAAAAAAACTATATATATAGAATGTTACTTTCTAGGTATAGGGGGAGTTGCAAATTATATTTTCTAGGTATAGAACGAATATAAGGGGTGGGAGTTGCAAATTATATTTTCTAGGTATAGAACGAATATAAGGGGTGGGATGGAGTTGCAAATTATATCGTGGACCGCGGTCCCAAAACGACGTCGTTTTGATTAATGAAAACAGACGGATGCATTCGCGCCACTCACTTTCTTTTCATATATACTGCACTTTCTTTTCGACACAACTGCAGTTACTTTTTGATATAACTACAGTTTCTTTTGATAATATAAAAACACAAATGTGAAACTGTTATTCAGTATCTTTTCATATACACTGCACTTTCTTTTCAACACAACTACAGTTACTTTTTGATATAACTACAGTTTCATTCGATAATATCAAACACAAAAGTGAAACTGTTATTCAGTATCTTTTCATATACACTGCACTTTCTTTTCAACACAACTACAGTTACTTTTTGATATAACTACAGTTTCATTCGATAATATATCAAAACAAATGTAAGGCAGTATCTTTTGGAATGAACTATAGTTTCAATCCGTCTCCCACTTACTAAAACGATGTCGTTTTGGGACCGCGGTCCACAATGCATTGTGAACTGCAGTCCACGATATAAGAACTGGGTGGGAGTGGGGAGGGGAGCGGCTGCCTCATTGAGTGTATATATCTTTAGTATATTAAAAATTTACATTGTATCAATGCTCCGTTCATCCTACAAGATTGATCATAGTCCATGATATATATAATTTGCGTAGAGGCTTTAATTTTTGTGCTTTATATTCTTAATAAATAATTAGCTCAAAGACTGAGAGTTGTGCAACATAATTCCATATAAAAAAGAACAAGTTTAAGATTTTTGCTATGTAATTAAAAACTTTGATATTTTCAACACTAATTAGTTAAGATTTCAATATAGTATATAAAATATCTTATTATAAAATTAACTTACTAAATCCGCTACAAAACAAAAGTTTAAAAATATTAAAAATCTATTCACCCTCCACCAAATAAACTTTATTCATCCAAGACCATCAATACCCTAATACTATTTATTTCAAAATATGTTTAAAATTTCATATTCTAAGCTCGTAATAAGATTAATTTATAGCGTACTTTGAATAACTAAAATTTTGACATATCATCTCATACCAAAAGATCATAAATTCTATTATTATTCATCCCCTCTGTCGAGGTGATCGTATAATTAAGATCGATCTTTTTATTACCATTTACCTTTTAGGTATAATTTGTTATCTATTACATATGAACATAGTTTATTCCGTGCATTGTGGGTTTCTCTCTTCACTCAAACAAAAAATGGCATATCACAAATCATATTTTAAACTAGGTTTGATTATATACAGTACTGTCATTAGCAATGTTCTAACAAATGTTTGAATGCTACTATTTATTTTCAGGTTCGTGCAGTTTTAATAAATGCTGGGCATGCCAAGCTAATGCAGCCACGGAAATTTGTTTTTAATAAAGCTTTATGCTTGGTTTAAGGATGTTTTTTTATATTTGCTTATCTTCAGACTCTACATTTAATAAGTATTATAAATTAAAAAAAAAAAATAGTTTTTTCTTCAAACTTCGCCAGCCCCAGAAAAGTTTCTCGCTTTCTTTTCTTGATTACACTGTTTAATACGTTCCAGTCTAGACTTTTTGTGAAGCAAATTAAAGGGTAAGATTTTGTTTTATTTCTTCTTTCTGACTCCATATCTTCAAGCAAAAAAAAAAAAAAAAAAAGATTTTTGTTTTTCTTTTGGTGAATGCTGGAGGTGTAAATGAAAGTTGTTATAAACGGCAGAGACAAATTATTGTTTGGACTCGGGTGTCCAACTTGTAAGGTGGACTCAAGTCCAAAATACACAATTTATATATTGAATGTTCACAATTTACATACCGAATATACATTCAGTAGATAAATTGTGACTGCAAAGTGAACCCGGGTCCATGGTATAACTATTGAAGTGCAGAGATATGGGTTTCGGGGTGAATTGAGAAGGGCAATGGCAGTTGCAAAGGAGGCGTCCAATTACATTCTCCTTCCTCAAGGGCCATGGCAGAAGGTGAGCAGCTCCATCTTTTTTCCAATATTGAATTGTCATTATAATCAAACATCTAGCTAGGATAACATAAAAATTAGCAATATTTAATCCATATTAGAGTTTGGCTTTCCCTTGATGTCCTAAATGTGGTGGCCCCCCTACTTCTAGGGAAACTCATGGTACAGTTTAAGTTCACATACCTATATATTGGTAACTCAGCTTCTGAAAATATTATGTTTTGGGCAAAATCCAAACTCATGGGTACATACGGGTTTCTGTTAATCCAAGTTTTAACCAAATTACTATAAGTAACAGCGTTTCTTTATCTATTTTAACTTGGCAAAGGAATAATACCGCTAAGATTATATCTGGTGCTCATCTATGGTCCAGTTAATAGGCTTATTTAAACTGCAAACTAAGGTTAATTTTTAATTCTTTTCATGTCTACAATTTTATAGCCATAAAGATAACACATGCTTCACATGTAGATAGATGGAGATATCAATACGAATGATATGATGTTGTTATTGCTTTGGCTAGTGGATGGGCTTTCGGGGACCGAGAAGATATTCAGATCTCTTCTTTGAATAGCTCAAAGGCAAAAAAACCACCTACAAAGGTGTCTTGATGCTGTATGTGAATCTACCACCTAAGTTAAGGATACTAGTCGTACTAAATGCTTGTTTCTCATGGCCTTCTCTCAATGTCCTAAATGTGCTGCTCTCTCGTCTTCTTAATTGCAGAGCAAATTCTGCAGCTGTAGCAATAACTACTATACCACTGATCCTTTTAGCAAGAGTGGGGCTATTGAATCGGAATGAAGTAATTAATCTTATTTATTTTGTGGTTGCTACAGTAATTAACTAATTACTGAGCTGTTTGTTGCTCATATTCTGATCAGGTTGGAGGAACACGTATAGAAGTTGGTGGCATGGCAAGGGTTCTGGAATGATCCATCCTAAGATGGTGACAATGCTTGGTGTGCGTCGTTTTGGCTCATATATACTTCATTCTTCCCTGAAAATAGTATTCTTTTTACCCATTGCTACGCATGCAAATATTTCAGGTTGTAATTACTCATACCTCAATTACAAGTGATGTTTGGAGACGAATGGTACAAGTTTCGCACAGTTGTTATACCGTGAATCATCATTGCGGACCATGGTCACAAAACGACGTTGTTTCACTAAGTGGGAGAAAACGGCTCCCATAAATCTCCGTTATTACAGTTCATCTGATACTATAGTTGTGTATAATTGTGTTGAACTGATACTGCAGCTAGTTGTGTTGAAAGGAAACTACAGTTGCGCAGAACGGAGGTCGTTTCATCCGTCTAGAACTGCAGTTGTACTGTGTTGGAATGATACTGCAGTAGAACGGAGACCGTTTTATCCGTTTGGAACTGCAGTTGTGTTGAACTGATACTGCACTTGTG
Organism: Ipomoea trifida; assembly: GCA_003576665.1. Lineage (NCBI taxonomy): Eukaryota > Viridiplantae > Streptophyta > Magnoliopsida > Solanales > Convolvulaceae > Ipomoea > Ipomoea trifida. The sequence continues at coordinate 20,948,749 of CP025652.1, read as the reverse complement.
TTGAAAGAGAAGTGTAATTGCATGGAACGAAGACCGTTTCATCCGACTGTTTTCATTCATCAAAACGACGTCGTTTTGATCCGCGGTCTACAATCCATTGTAATTGCATGGAACGAAGACCGTTTCATCCGACCGTTTTGATCGTGGTGCACAGTAAAATTTGCGGGTTTCTGGTAACCCTAAGTTTTAACCAAATTACTGTGTAAGTAACAACAAACTTTGCCTTATCTATTTTAACTTGGCAAAGGAATAATACCACCAAGATTATATTTAGCTAGTGCTCATATATAGCCTAGCTAATAGTCTTGTTTAAACTGCAAGCTTAATTTTTAATTCTCTTCATGTCAACATCAATTTTCTAGAGAATATATTTTGATCCAATTTTATCTTGTTTTACCTAAGTCTTTTTGAGATTACTTTCATTTATTAACGACATAAAACATTCTAAACCTCTATAAATACACATGCTTCACAGGTAGATGGAGATACCAGTACGAATGATGTTGTTATCGATTTGGCTAGTGGGCTCTCAGGGACCGATAAGATCTCTTCTTTGAATAGCTAGGAGGCAAACCACGTACAGAGGTGTCTCAATGCTGTATGTGAATATAGTAATATACCACTTAATTTATTCTTATTTGTTGTCCAACTCCCTCCCTGTACTTTCAGTTTTTATTTTATTATTTTGTAATGAATCAACACGTAGGCCCTGTTTGGTAAATAATCAGCTTATCAGCCAATTTTGGCTTATTTGATCACTATTAGTTGTTTGGTTAATAAGCTTTTTGTAACTCTAAAATACTAAAATTCAAAAGGCTACTCAAAGTAGCATTTTCAATTAGCTTTTTGAGAAAAAAATTATACCAAACAGCTATCAACTAACAGCCAACCCAATCAGCCAACTTTTTACAATCAGCTAATGTTATTAACAAATCATACCTTCTAATCCAAACAGCCAACCCAATCAGCCAACAATCATTTACCAAACAGGACCGTAGTGTTTCTGTTACATTTTTCATGTGCCTTGCGTTACACCAACTCATACATCAACTAATACATCAGTGGTATTTATCTAAAAGTTCGGTTGTTCCTTTGGATTGCGGTGCATTACAAATATAGTTATTCTCTAGGTAATGCAGGGGTAGCAAAATCTATAGCTTGGGATGAAGAAGGAGCGACGTGCTTGATTGAGGTATGTACATTTATTAAAATGTTAAGGATACTAGTTGTACTAAATGTGTCTATCAAGTAAAAAAAAAAAAAAACAATTATTTGAAATGGTCTGTTTATTGTTTTATGAGATTACTTAGTCCATTGATATGATGTCAATTTTTTTCTTTTTTTTTTAATAAATTTTACTAATTCATTTTTCATTCTAAGTTATCTGGGTATTTTGTTAGAAAGATGCTTTTGTTTAAATGCTTGAATCGGGTTCTGGTAGTTTCATATGGCTCGTGAGGGTTTAAAGATAATTTTTGTTTTCTATATAAGTCTTTTGTGGTCCTTTTATTTCATTATTGTAAAGTTGAAGAAAAAGGATGTTGTTAGGACTTGGGATCAAGCGCTTCCCATTACACTATAGTTTTTGACCTGTGGTCACATGCAGGAGTCCTAGCAAGGTAAACTCAGCAGTTACTTTTGGTTTTGGGTGGTGGGAGAGAATTGTTGGTCAGGTTTGAAGGGGTAAAGTCTAGCATCTTGCCTAGCCTTTTGAAAAATAAAATTGTGTCTTTGCGACTAGCTATAACTTTTAGTGTAGTAGTAATTAAGTGCTTGATCTTAACAAAAGGAAACGTATTTGTGGATTTTTAGCGTACAAATAGCTTCTCTCAAAATTCCCTATACCTAATCTGATATAATGTAATTGGATACAGAGTAGCTTGAGCAGAAAATGAAGCTGAAGCAGCAAAAATTAATTGCACGTTCAATTGCATCTTCTTCACTTACCAAGGCAAGCAACGTAACGTATAAACTTATCCAGTTCTGACATATCCCCCACTGATTTCCACTCTCTATTAAATCCAGCCGTTTATGGCAGGGATCCAAATTGGGGACGCATTGCTTGTGCCGCTGGCTATGCACAATTCCTTTCAACCCAAATAAACATTACTAGGGCTTGAAGAGTTGAAGACGAGTTGTGCCTCACTTTCTTGTAGTAATAATACAGATTTGTTACGTCATTTCATGATAGTGTATGCAACAAGGTCGTTGAGGAATGGAGTGTTGTAATAAAACCGATGCCCTTAGGGCAAAAGAAATGGCAGAAAAGGAGTTTGTTGAAGCTCAAGAATTGGCTTTGAAGGCTCAAACTCTGTTTGCAGGTCTTGATGATGGTCTCTCCAAACAACTTGAAGTGATCAACATCCACGCAAGGTCTCAGAGAAAGATGAATGGCGAAGTCAATGTGGCGTTGATTCTTGAGTGGGTGATGAAACACTGTGGAGGAGTTATAGAAGGATGGGGCATTTGCAATTGTTAGTTACTGAAGCGTGGAGTATATTATCTGACAAGGCTAATATAAGAGAGGTAGTTATGAGCAGAGACGTGGTGCGAGGAATGTTTTAAATGGAAGCTGGTCTGGTCAGAATAGCTTCGATAACCCAATGAGCACACGTCGTGCAAGACCTGGGCTGGGAGTCCTTCAATGGCAACTGGCCAGAATGTCTTCAATAATCCAATGAGCACACCTAGTGCACGACCTGGGAATCCTGAGCAGATGTATGTAAATACAGTTTTACTTCTGAAAACCAATTCAAGGTGCATGGGCCAATGAAAAAGAGACGCATGTATGGATGGACAAACGTCGAATACTGAGAGAAAAGGAAGGATTAGTCAAAAGTGGCAGCCACATGCTGTGGGGTGTTATGGTAATTTTAGTATCTACGTGAATTGAAATGATGCATTTTAATACATGGTGTGGTGCGTTTTAATACATGTTGTGGTGCGTTTTATTACGTAAGTTGGTACATTAACTGTGTTGTGGAATGAAGTGTTTTAATCCATCCTCTAGTACATTTTCATACTGTGTAATTGTGTTGTGGAATGGTGTGTTTTAATTCGTCCTTTTGTGCATTTTAGTACGTGGAACAGTGTCTATTTTAACATGTGTTTTCTAATAAGTATAATAGTGCATGTTTATAATCTGGGATGAAGATTTTCAATTAGTGGAATTGTGCATTTTAACATATGTTGTGGTGCATTTTAATACGTAGAATGATGCATATTTTAGCACATTTTTCTAATATGTGCAAATAGTACAAGTTTATAATCTGACATGAGGCACGTTGTGGTGCATTTTAATACATAGAATGATGCGTTTTATTACGTATATTGATGGATTTTAAGTAAATAATTGCATTTGGTTATAGTGTGGAATTGTGTCTTTTGTTTGTCCTTTGGTGCATTTTAATACATAGAATGGTATGTATTTTACCACATATATATTGCGCGTTGATTTGATGACTTGCTGTAATTTAATGGCTGCAAAATAGACGCACGACCACACCAAAAGACCAGGTCGCACATGAATTCTACTCCAATTATATATCTATTTATATGTGCCTATATAGTGTAAGTGTCTGTTAAAAAAATCAATTGTAATGAAAAACTATGAGAATTTCAGTTGCAAAAACAAATTTATAGTTGAATTCACAATAAAAAAAAATTATTTTTAAAGTTTTATATAAACGTTGCAAAATTGCAAAACGAAAATTGCAACCAAAATAATTCCATTGCACAGTCTGCAATGGAACAATGCGATTGCGAAGTTTGTAATAGACAAAATTTTCAACAAAATTAGTTTTATTGCAATTTCGTTGCAATGAATTTGCAACAAAATTTAAGGAATTGCAATTCTGACTTTTGATACTGTGCATTTTAGTACAGTTTATTATGTAATTAATAGTTCTATTATTATTATTATTATTATTATTATTATTATTATTATTATTATTATTATTATTACATGTTAAAGATGATTATAATTTTTTTTGAGTTTATTATCGAAATGGTCCCTCGACTATTGCAAGATTACCAACTTGGTCCTCGGCAATTTTTCGTGCTCAATTAAGTCCTTCTACTTTGAAATTTTTAACTAATTTGGTCATCCATTTATTTTGCCGTTAAAATTGGGATCAAATTAGTAATTTTGTTACAGTCAAGAGACCAAATTGGTAATTTTGCTATAGTCAAGGGATCAAATTAGTAATTAATTTTTAACTGAAATGGTCCCTTGGGTATAACAAAATTACCAATTTGGTCCCTTGACTATAGAAAAATTACTAATTTGATCCCAATTTTAACGGCAAAATAAATGGAGGACCAAATTGATTAAAATTTTCAAAGTAGAGGGATTTAATTGAGCACGAAAAATTATCGAGGACCAAATTGGTAATTTTGCAATAGTCGATGGACCATATTGGTAATAAACTCTTTTTTTTTTTTTTTTTTTTAACTTTGACTTGGCAAGTTGGCATATTACGAAAGAAGTTTGATTGGACAATGAAATTACACATACATTTTCCATATGCATGTGGACTACGCAATAGAACAAAGTAAATGCATACAACCCTACCATACACACATTTATGAAAGCATTATCAGAAGTCTAATTAGCATTGGAATTCCAGACATGGGAAGTTTCATGGGAAACTAAGGTCACATACATTTTTCCATGCCCGTAGAGTACGCATTACAAATCAACCAAGTCAATGCATGCAAAGACTATTAACAACCCATTTGGTTGATCGGAGTGATTTATAATTTCACTCCCACATAATTTTGAAGGCAAGCAATTTTCTTCGTTTGATTGGGGGATTGCAATTTCGTAAAATTGTAATTCCTTCATTTTCACGAAATTAAAATTACATGCCTCCCCTTGATATTTATAATTTCATAGAATTGCAATTTTCTCAAGATTCCATTGAGATAAAATTACCTTGGGTCATTTGTCTGTTCACCGCTCCCTGGCATCGCATATCTTCGTCTTTTATCTGGTTGTCATATCTTTTATAAAATCAATTGGTGATAAGTAGATGGATATTAACCATTTAACATCATTCCTCCATGATAAGTCACACAACGTCACGTCTCGAATTGAATAGGGGTTGTACTTTATCGACCCAGCCGATGCCCATCAATTATGACAATAAATTACTACATTAAAAATAATATAAAAATTACTATATCATAATTTATACAACAAATATTAAAAGTTTTCATGAATTAAAATATTTTTCCTTGCCCATGGGTTACGTTAAGAAAACCTAGTCAATGCATGCAAAGACTTTATTAGTGTATCGATCACTCACTATAGATTACCATAGAATAGAGACTCTAATTTGTGGAAAACTAGACACGAAGATAGGGATTGATTATGACATTATTGAATTACTACATATAAATTACTATTTTATTATTATCATTATTAGTTAAAAGGGATTATAATTAATTTTGGAGTTAATACCCATTTTGGTCCCTCGACTATAGGATAATACTTGATTTAGTCCCATACTATTAAAAGTACCCAATTTAGTCCTCTAACTTGTAAAATCATACCCAATTTGATCTTCCGTTACAATTGTCATCCATTTGCCGTTATAAAGAGCGGCAAAAAACGTCATTTTAATAGTCGAGGGACCAAAATTGGTACAAACTATTATTATTATTATTATTATTATTATTATTATTATTATTATTATTATTATTATTATTATTGGCAACAATTCCGACGAAAAATCCAGGAAGAAAAAAAAATTCCGGTGACATTAAATTATAACAAAAAAAAAGGTGATTGGCGCCTTCTTCACCAGTCGCCCTTATTTATTTATTTATTTATTTTTTTTTTTTATAATTTAAAGTCACTGGAATTTTTTTTCACCAAATTTTTTATCGAAATTGTCGCCGGAAAGGTGATGATTAGTTATTTTAGGTAAATTACCGGTTATTGTGTTTAGATGCACTAAAATGACAAATTTGAGTGTTTTTTTTTTTAAGAAAAAAGTTTAAGGGTCTAATTGTACTTTCGAGTAAAGTTTAAGGGCCTATTTGACCTTTTTACCTAATAATAGTTAGTACCCATTTTGGTCCCTCAACTATTAAAATGACATTTTTACCCCTCTTTATAACGGCATATGAATGACAATTGCAACGGAAGACCAAATTGAGTATGATTTTACAAGTTAGATTACTAAATTAAGTATTTCCAATAGTATGAGACTAAATCAAGTATTACCCTATAATCAAGGGACCAAAATGGGTATTTACTCCTAATTTTGTACTTTGAATACATTGGCACTACATTCCAATTGTCATAGAACCTTCATTAGAAAATAAAGTTATACATACATTTTCTTGCCCGTAAATTACGCATTAGAAACCAAATAAGTCAATGCATACAAAGACTGTAACTGTACTATTAGTGGAAATCCAAACATGTAAATAGAGATTGATTATGACATTAAATTACTACATCAAATTTTTTTTTTTTTTTTTGAGAATAACATCAAAAATTTTATAAAAATTACTATATCATAATTTATGCAAAATTGCCATTAGCCTTGTGCTCAAATGGCATGTAGTGGCTCTCCCATACTGGAGGTCACGAGATCGAGCCTCACTCTATTTGTGTTTCAACAGGTTGAACAGATACTACAATGTAATAGAGTTAGTTGTATTAAAAAAAAAATTATGCAACAAATATAAATGATCATTGTAGCCTTTTAATAAAGGGAGACCCACATTTCTAATTCTTTATTTATGAATCACTAGTCAATTTGGTTACAAATTGTAGCTATTTGAATTGCAAAATTATCTTCAAAACGTGTTAATTAATTAATTAATTTTTTTTTTAGAATTTTGGTATTTTGCCTAAATAATTTTCAACCTTCCTTTTAATTCCTCAATTATATCTTACACAAATTTCACACAAGTGAATATCATATTTGTGTCTTTTCGAGCATAAAAATAGTACAATAGTTGTCCGCTTCGCAACAAGCTAATAGATTTGGCAAAAACTTGTGTGTAACCGTCTCACGAGTCTCAATCCGTGAGACGGGTTAGATATTTGATTAATGGGATCAAAGATCCATCCCATTAATCAAAGATCTGACCCGTCTCACGGATTGAGACTCGTGAGACAGTCTGACACAAGTGTTACCCTTATGCCTTATAGAAATCCCTTAAAGGATAATTTTGACTAGTACATATTAATAGTCCTTTCTAAAATCACTACTGAGTGCTTACGAAGAATCTAGAAAAATATAGATACAAATTGAATGTTTGCCCGTTTGGGGAATGTTATTTGTATTGGCTAAAAACTCACGGAACTTAATGCAATTGAACCTTGAATCTTTGACCTTTGTTATAAGGTTGCCTATTTAGGCTATCAATTAGGCTTAATTGGTTGCCCGTTGTCACTTTTAAGTAAATTAGGTGAGTTAGGGGTTAATGTGTGTTCGCAGTTAACTTACGCCAACTATTGTGACGAATAAATATTTTATGTGTCAATGATCAGGTTAAATCAGTCTGAGTTAATACTTGGGGTTGAAAACTTTTTTTTTTATATTATTAATTTCTTGATACTAGTTTCTTTGTTGGTTTATTCTTGAATTTTATCTATGGCTCTATTTTATTTCTATTTTAATAAAAATCATCCATTTGCTTTGTGAAACTTTACTTAAAGAAATAGTAGTTAATTCAATTCCATATGAGATTGACCTAAACGAACTTGCCATGTCTATAAGTTAGTTTAGTAATATTATTTGGTGTAAAACAGCATACATCAAATTTTGGCGATGTGGACAGAGAGTTAGGTAGATTAGCTACTCTTCTCTTATGTTTTTAATTTAGTTTTTATTATAATGTTTTTTTTTTGAAAAAATTTAACAATAATTTATATTTTATTTCATTTATTTTGAATTCATTTTTATTACTTTTCTAGCAAGTCTTGGTTTTGTTTTCTTTCTATTACTATAATGGCACTATTAATATGTACTAGTCAAAAGTGCAAAAAACTCAAATTTGGATTATAATTGTGGGACTAAAAGTGCAAAAAACTCAAATTTCTTCTTATTATTATTATTATTAATTGGATGAAAATTTATTTGTCTAAAGTTAAAATTTTATCTAAAATTATATGGATATTTTAAGTTTGAATGGTAAATTATCATTTAAAAAAAAAATTTACCAATAAAGTATGATAATTTGATTAATTGCTGGCTGGCTGACTGATTCAAAGTTACAAACATGGAGGAAATTTCCAGTACATTACACAATCACACATATATTTCCACTGGACACTTATATTCCACTATAAATACACATAACATTTATATTCAATTCCTGCAAACCAAACAAACAGAACAAAAACATGAAAGAAAGCCATTTGCTCGTTTCTTTGCTCTACTTCTTCTTCATATTCTTGTTTACTTTGCTATATGTCTCTTCCTCCTCCTCTTCTTCTTCTTTGAAGCATCATCTCTGCTCTCCTGATGATGCCTCTCTGCTATTGCATTTCAAAAACCATTTTATCATTTCTGAATCTGCGTCATCCATATGTAAGCACCACTATTGGACATTTGAGGGGTTCATTAATGGTGGGCAACCAATAAAGAAGCTATCTTGGGATGAGGGCTCAGATTGTTGCAAATGGGAGGGTGTTACCTGTGATGCCTCCACTGGCCATATCATTGCCTTGGACCTTAGCTGCAGCAATCTTCAAGGATCCATCAACACTAATTCCACCCTTTTCCAACTTCATCACCTTCAAACCCTCAATCTTGCCTTCAATGATTTCTCTTCAGGCTCTCTTCCACATGCCATTGGTAGTTTGACCAGCTTGACTCATCTCAACCTCTCATCTTCTTCTTTATCCGGAGCCATCCCATCCAAAATCTCACAGTTGTCCAAGTTAGTATCTCTTGATCTTTCTTCTAATTTTTTTGAAGGCAACAGTTCGGATTTATTGTTTCTTCATAATCTCACCAAGCTTGAGGTATTCTCTATGGCTGGTACTGGTCTCTCATGTACCATACCAAGGAATATATCTGCTTCGTCATTACGATATTTAGATCTTTCAAATAACAATATACTTGGCTCCATTCCTGAAAGCATTTTCCAACTGCCAAAGTTAGAATCACTTATTCTTTCTATTAACTGGGAGCTAGTTGGTTCATTGTCAAAGCTCGGTTGGAATTGCAATCAAACACTACAAGTGTTAGATCTTAGTTGGACAACTATTTCTGGAGAGCTACCAAATTCAATTAGCAATCTCAGGTCCTTGAAGCATTTTGGGCTTACTGACAGTAGTTTTTCCGGTTTTATTCCACAATCAATTGGCAACCTAACACTTTTAAAAGAAATGTATTTTGAAGCTAATAAATTCTGTGGTCGTGTCCCATCAACAATCTCAAGTTTGAACCAACTAATTTATTTAAGCCTTTCATTCAACCATTTTGAGGGAGAAATTCCAGATATCTTTTCTAACCTCCAAGAACTCATCAATTTAGATCTCATTGAAAACAATTTCTATGGCCGTTTCCCATCTTCAATTGTAAACCTTACCCAACTTGAATTTTTAGATTTAACGGGAAGTTCACAAATTGGTCCTCTCCCGTCAGTTGCGACCGGACTCCAAAAACTCCACGCGCTATACTTGTCTGAAAACAAACTAAATGGCACAATACCTCCCTGGGTCTTTTGCATTCCTTCTTTACTATTTTTGCAGCTTGAGGGAAATCAGTTCACCGGGAGTCTTCCTGAGATTTCATGCAAATCATCATTACTTACCGTTGGTTTGCATAATAATCAATTAGATGGTTTGATCCCTCATTCAATTTCAAACCTTGTTCATGTAGACTCCCTGTCCTTGACATCCAACAATTTCAGTGGCACTATACCTCCCTGGGTTTTTTGCATTCCTTCTTTATTTGGTTTGGACCTTAGCCACAATCAGTTTACAGGGAATATTCCTGAGATTTCAAGCAATTCATCATTAGAAGTTGTTGATTTATCTAATAATCAACTAGATGGTTTGATCTCTCATTCAATTTCAAAACTTCTTCATGCAAGAGTCCTCAACCTTGCATCCAACCATTTCAGTGGGGAGGTGGCCACAGAAATTTTTTTGCCCATTAAACATCTTACAGTACTTGATCTTCAATCCAACCAACTCCAAGGGCCTTTAGATATAGCCATTTGCAACTTGAGTGCGCTTGAATTTTTGATCTTAAAAAATAACAAGCTCAATGGCACAATCCCACAATGCCTAGGTGAACATCACAAACTTTCTGTGTTGGATTTGGAAATGAATAACTTCAATTGGATTTTTCCCACCATGTTTGCAAAGGGCAACAACTTAACAACCATATCTTTTAATGGGAATCAACTTCGAGGACCAATTCCAAGATCTTTGGCCAATTGCAGTCAACTAGAGGCTCTTGATTTGGGGAACAACAAGTTTCATGATATATTTCCAATGTGGCTTGGAGATCTTCTAGAGTTACGGGTTCTAGTATTGAGATCCAATAGATTGTATGGACCTATAACCACATCCAATTCTGCGTTTTGGTTTCCCAAATTGCAAATCTTTGATCTCTCTTACAATAGTTTTACGGGAGCCATACCAAAATATTTTTTCAATGGCTTTAAAAGTATGGTCAATGTCATACATGAAAGTAAAAAAGAAGCAAGTTATTTGGAAATACAAACCTCTGACTCGTGGTCATATGACATTTCAATCAGTTTAATGATGAAAGGTTATGAGATTCAACTAGAAAAGGTCTTGACCATCTTAGCTACAATTGATTTGTCAAGCAACAAACTTGAAGGAGAGATTCCAATACTCATTGGAAACTTGAATGCAATAATACTTCTCAACTTATCACATAATTGTCTCAATGGAAGTATTCCACACCAAATTGGGAACTTGACATTGCTTGAATCTTTGGACATATCTTGGAACCAACTGGTAGGGAAGATCCCAGAGCAGATCACACAGTTGACATTTCTTGAGGTCTTAAACTTGTCTCAAAATCATTTGATTGGACACATTCCTAGGAGCAACCAATTTAACACTTTTGGAAATGACTCATATGGAGGAAACCTCAACTTATGTGGTTTTCCATTGTCAAGAGAATGCAATGACAACAATAGGCCGTCAAATGAACACCAACAACAACATGTCGATGAGTTGGAAGATAAATTCATGAGTGGATTTACCTGGAGAGCGGTAGTGATTGGGTTTTGTTGTGGAATGGTATTTGGAATCTTCATGGAAAATCTCATGTCTCGAACTGGGAAGCCAAAATGGTTGTTTGTGACTTTCTACGGGAATAAGATACGCAAAACTGTCCCAAGGCGAGGAAGGAATGCTTGAATATGCTAATGTTAAAAGGATGAAATTGTTGCTTTTTACAAAAGCGTCACAAATAATGTGAGGTATCCATTTTCCTTACTAGTTTGGATTTCATTTTCACATATTTTTATTTTTTGCATTACTTTGGTATTGTTGTATTATTATGGTTATCTTCGTACTTTATTTCAATCACCTAATAGGATTTCAAATTTGAGTGCATGTGGCGTTATTAATGAAGTGTAAAAACTACATTAATGCAAACTATGTTTAATGAAATATTTCTTCATTATTAACATAATATGTTTCATTTATTAATAATGCAACATAAAGTATATGAAGATATATGCGTGATCTAGAAGTGTGCATCTGCTTGGTTTAGCGTATGATGGGATAGGCAGGCCACTCATTAGAAGTGAAAGTGAACTTTTGATTATCTCTTTAATTTATCGTGGAATAAGTGTTCCTATGGTGATTGTAGAAGTGGATGATGAGTAGTCAATTATTGTATACATTTTAATAATCAGGAAAAAAATCATTTAAGTTAACATAAATCAATAATCTATATATAGAATGTTACTTTCTAGGTATAGAATATAAGGGGGTGGGGTGGGAGTGGGGAGGGAGCGGCTGCCTCATTGAGTGTATCTTTAGTACTAATTTCACACGCGCATTGCGCGAATGAGTTAATGCCCAATGTTTATATTTAAATAAATATTTGAAGCTTTCAAAAAAAATAAATAAATATTTGAAAGTATATCAATGCAAGATTATATAGGAGAATTTTATACATAGGTAATTGAATGTCGAATTTGTTTATTTAAATATGTAACTCAAAGTATATGAATCCAAGATAATATATAAAATTCATTATAATTGTCACTAAAATAAATGTTTGCAACTTTGTAAAATCGATAGTCTAAATACTTGGTCTAAAAATGATAGTCTAAATAAAAACGAAGTACTACTTTTGGTTTGAATTTTTCTAAGTATTCTTAATTCTTTTTTAAGTAACATTGTCATTGTCTTCATCTTTACTATGTGTCCTCTTTTCTTTTTGTTGGTAGTGTGTTATTTGCAATTGGATTACTGTTGGTAGCATAAATGACAACGTCATACAATGAGATTATGATATAGGAGCTATGAACTTTCCTTTAGGTGTTATGCTCGGGGTTCATTTGGTTTAACCATTATTGTTGAATGAGTTATTGTGGAAAGAAACCTCTAGTTTAAGAGAAAAGATGAAATAATTAAATTAGTAAAAATTTGAAAATTTTAAATATGATGTATTCCAAAGATATTAAAAGGTTCCTTCAAAAAAAAAAGATATTAAAAGTTAGTTTGTCGCTTGAATTTGTTGGGTAATGGGTTATTTGAGTACTTATATTGTCAACAAATTCTCCAAGTAGTTAATATGATTGGTTTCACACTATTCTTTTTTTTTTTTTAATGGTATTAATAAAATACTTGGTAAATAAATATATAACATTATCTTGTATTATAACTTTGATATTTAATTACAAGATATATAGTGTAAAAAGAACATAATGGACAATGTAATGATGAATATCAATTGATGAATTTCAATGTACAGAATCTTTGCATTAGAGAAAATAAAGACAATATAACTAATGAAATTATTTTTCTTATTTAATTTATTGATAATGGATATTTAAAAAAAAATAAAGGCATTGTAGACACATAATTCTAAATTAAAGAAATGCACATGTATCATTTTTTGTTGTAACTACTAATTTATTTAATTCAATAAGAGTAAAATCAAGTGATCCCGCTTCAATTTGTTGGGTTATTTGAGTACTCTCTTTATCAACAATCCTCAAGTAGTTAGTATAATTAGCTTCAATTTTTTTTTTAAATTTGTTTTCATGGTATTAATAAAATACTTGGTAAATAAATATATAACATTATTTTGTATTATAACTTTGATATTTAATTACAAGATATTGTAAAAATAAGATAATGAACAATGTAATGAATATCAATTGATAAATTTGGATGTAAGAATCTTTGCATGAGAGAAAATAAAGACAATATAACTAATGAAATTATTTCTCTTATTTAATTTAATATTTTGATAATGAATAATTTTTTCAAATAAAGGTATTGTAGACACATAATTCTAAATTAAAGAAATACATATGTATCATTTTTTGTTTTAGCTACTAATTTATTTAATTTAATAAGAGTAAAATAGAGTGAGAAACTTAATTATGCCAAATTTGATTGGGATGAGGTTCGAACCTAAGACCTTTCTTATAGAAATTAATGGGTAAGTTAAAAGTTAACGGAATATTGACGGAGAAGAAAATATTTAAGGGAAAACTTAACAGATAATCATATAATTAAGGATAAATTAGGAAATCTCAAGGAAAAATATAAATCTAAACAATCTGAACCATCCATTTGATTAAATAATTTGACTGCCATTTTTTCTACCCATTTTAGGCCTAACTCTTTTTGGCTCTTATTAGTATACTAGTTTTATACGCGCATTGCGCGAATGGGTTAATGACCAATGTTTATATTTAAATAAATATTTGAAAGTATATCAATGCAAGATTATATAGGAGAAGTTTATTCATGGCTAATTGAATGTCGGATTTTTTTATTTAAATATCTAACTCAAAGTATATGAATCCAAGATAATATAGAAAATTCATTATAATTATTACTAAAATAAATGTTTGCAATCTTGTAAAATCGATAGTCTAAATATTTGGTCTAAAAATGATAGTCCAAATAAATACTACTTTTATTTTGAATTTTATAAGTGTTCTTAATTCTCTTTTGAGTAACATTGTCATTGTCTTCATCTTTACTATTTGTTCTCTTCCTTTTTGTTGGTAGTGTGTTATTTGCAATTCGGTTATTGTTGGTAGCATAGATGATAACGTCATGCAATGAGATTATGATATAGAAGCTATGGACTTTCCTTTAGGTGTTCTGCTTGGGGTTCATTTGGTTTAACCATTATTGTTGAATGAGTTATTGTGAATAAAGAAATCCCTAGTTTAAGAAAAAATATTAAATAAATTAATAAAAATTTAAAAATTTAAAATATTAGGTATTCCAAAGATATTAAAAGGTAGTTTCTCGCTTCAATTTGCTGGGTAATGGGTTATTTTAGTACTTTCATTGCCAACAAATCCCCCAAGTAGTTAATATGATTGATTTCAAATTATTCTTTTTTATTTTTTTCATGGTATTAAAGAAATACATATGTATCATTTTTTGGTGTAACTACTAATTTATTTAATTCAATAAGAGTAAAATAGAGTAATTTCGCTTCAATTTGTTGGGTTATTATTTGAGTACTCTCTTTGTCAACCAATCCCCAAGTAGTTAATATAATTAGCTTCAAATGATTTTAAATTTTTTTTCGTAGTATTAATAAAATACTTGGTAAATAAATATATAACATTCTTTTGTTCTATAACTTTGATATTTAATTACAAGATATTGTAAAAATAAGATAATGGACAATGTAATGAATATCAATTGATAAATTTGGATGTAAAGAATCTTTGCATGAGAGAAAATAAAGACAATATAACTAATGAAATTATTTCTCTTATTTAGTTTAATTTTTTGATAGTGACTAATTTTTTCAAATAAAGGTATTGTAGACACATAATTCTAAATTAAAGAAATACATATGTATCATTATTTGTTGTAGCTACTAATTTATTTAATTTAATAAGAGTAAATAGAGTGAGAAACTTAATTATCCCTAATTTGATTGAGATGAGGTTCGAACCTAAGATCTTTCTTATAGAAATTAATGGGTAAGTTAAAAGTTAACGGAATACTAACGGAGAAGAGAATATTTAACGGAAAACTTAACGGATAATCATAAAAGTAAGGTTAAATTAGGTAATATCTACTAATAATATTAATTTGAATTATCTTAACCATCTATTTGATTAAATAATTTGACCGCCATTATTTCTACCCATTTTAGGCCTAACTCTCTTTGGCTCTTATTAGTATAGTAGATATATAGTATACTAGTTTTTCTTATGCGCGATGCGCAAAAAATAAATGCCCAATATTAGTATTTTATATTAAAATTTTAAATTTATTTAAATTTTAATATAGTAAATAATAATAATAATAATAATAATAATAATAATAATAATAATAATAATAATAATGATGATGATGTAAAATATTTTTATAAATTGGATATTTATATTTTAAAAAATAACTAACATATAACTCTAATATTTAATGTGTATATATTATTATTATTATTATTGAAGAAGATAAGAAAATATATGGTGGATGCATGTGCATAGTAACAATAGTGAAAAAAAATAACGGAAGTTATAACGGTAGGGGTATATTTGTCCAAAATATTATGTAGTACAACTTTTATAGCATAATGTACAAAAAAACTTAACGGAAAAAACGGACATAAATGAGGGGTATAACCTTCATTCACATTTATTATGTTTTTAATTAGTATAGTAGATCTCAAGGAAAAATATAAATCTAAACAATCTGAACCATCCATTTGATTAAATAATTTGACCGTCATTTTTTCTACCCATTTTAGGCCTAACTCTTTTTGGCTCTTATTAGTATATAGTATACTAGTTTTTCTTATGCGCGATGCGCAAAAAATAAGTGCCCAATATTAGTATTTTATATTAAAATTTTAAATTTATTTAAATTTTAATATAGTAAATAATAATAATAATAATAATAATAATAATAATAATAATAATAATAATAATAATAATAATAATAATAATAATGATGATGATGATGTAAAATATTTTTATAAATTGGATATTTATATTTTAAAAAATAACTAACATATAACTCTAATATTTAATGTGTATATATTATTATTATTATTAGTATTATTGAAGAAGATAAGAAAATATATGGTGGATGCATGTGCATAGTAACAATAGTGGAAAAAATAACGGAAGTTATAACGGTAGGGGTATATTTGTCCAAAATATTATGTAGTACAACTTTTATAGCATAATGTACAAAAAAAAACTTAACGGAAAAAACGGACATAAATGAGGGGTATAACATTCATTCACATTTATTATGTTTTTAATTAGTATAGTAGATCTCAAGGAAAAATACAAATCTAAACAATCTGAACCATCCATTTGATTAAATAATTTGACCGCCATTTTTTCTACCCATTTTAGGTCTAACTCTTTTTGGCTCTTTTTTTTTTTTTTTCTTTTTTTTTTGGCTCTTATTAGTATAGTAGAAATTAATGAGTAAGTTAAAAGTTAACGGAATATTGATGGAGAAGAGAATATTTAACGGAAAACTTAACCGATAATCATATAATTAAGGATAAATTAGGAAATCTCAATGAAAAGTATAAATCTAAACAATCTGAACCATCCATTTGATTAAATAATTTGACAGCCGCGCCATTTTTATTTACCTATTTTAGGCCTAACTCTTTTTGGCTCTTATTAGTATAGTAGATATTAGTATAGTAGATATTAAAAATTTACATGGTATCAATGCTCCGTTCATCCTACAAGATTGATCATAGTCCATAATATATATAATTTGCGTAGAGGGTTTAATTTTTGTGCTTTATATTCTTAATAAATAATTAGCTCAAAGACTGAGAGTTGTGCAACATAATTCCATATAAAAAGAACAAGTTTAAGATTTTTGCTATGTAATTAAAAACTTTGATATTTTCAACACTAATTAGTTAAGATTTCAATATAGTATATAAAATACTACGTATGTTATTAAAAAATTAACTTACTAAATCTTCTACAAAAAAAAAAAAAAAAAGTTTAAAAATATTAAAAATCTATTCACCCTCCAACAAATAAACTTTATTCATCCAAGACCATCAATACCCTAATACTATTTATTTCAAAATATGTTTAAAATTTCATATTCTAAGCTCGTAATAAGATTAATTTATAGCGTACTTTGAATAACTAAAATTTTGACATATCATCTCATACCAAAAGATCATAAATTCTATTATTATTCATCCCCTCTGTCGAGGTGATCGTATAATTAAGATCGATCTTTTTATTACCATTTACCTTTTAGGTATAATTTGCTATCTATTACATATGAACATAGTTTACTCGGTGCATTGTGGGTTTCTCTCATCACTCAAACAAAAAAATGGCATATCACAAATCATATTTTAAACTAGGTTTGATTATATACAGTACTGTCATTAGCAATGTTCTAACAAATGTTTGAATGCTACTATTTATTTTCAGGTTCGTGCAGTTTTAATAAATGCTGGGCATGCCAAGCTAATGCAGCCACGGAAATTTGTTTTTAATAAAGCTTTATGCTTGGTTTAAGGATGTTTTTTTATATTTGCTTATCTTCAGACTCTACATTTAATAAGTATTATAAATTAAAAAAAAAAATAGTTTTTTCTTCAAACTTCGCCAGCCCCAGAAAAGTTTCTCGCTTTCTTTTCTTGATTACACTGTTTAATACGTTCTTAGTCTAGACTTTTTGTGAAGCAAATTAAAGGGTAAGATTTTGTTTTATTTCTTCTTTCTTACTCCATATCTTCAAGCAAAAAAAAAAAAGATTTTTGTTTTTCTTTTGGTGAATGCTGGATGTGTAAATGAAATTAAGTTGTTATAAACGGCAGAGACAAATTATTGTTTGGACTCGAGTGTCCAACTTGTAAGGTGGACTCAAGTCCAAAATACACAATTTATATATTGAATGTTCACAATTTACCTACCGAATGTACATTCAGTAGATAAATTGTGACGGCAAAGTGAACCCGGGTCCATGGTATAACTATTGAAGAGTGCATAGATATGGGTTTCGGGGTGAATTGAGAAGGGCAATGGCAGTTGCAAAAGAGGCGTCCAATTACATTCTCCTTCCTCAAAGGCCATGGCAGAAGGTGAGCAGCTCCATCTTTTTTCCAATATTGGTCTAGTTAATAGGCTTATTTAAACTGCAAACTAAGGTTAATTTTTAATTCTTTTCATGTCTACAATTTTCTAGCGATAAAGATAACACATGCTTCACATGTAGATAGATGGAGATATCAATACGAATGATATGATGTTGTTATAGCTTTCGCTAGTGGATGGGCTTTCAGGGACCAATAAGATATTAAGATCTCTTCTTTGAATAGTTCAAATTTGAAAGAGAAGTGTAATTGCGCAGAACGAAGACCGTTTCATCCGTCTGATTTCATTAATCAAAACGACGTCGTAGATCCACAGTAAAATTTGCGGGTTTCTGGTAACCCTAAGTTTTAACCAAATTACTGTGAGTAACAACAAACTTTGCCTTATCTATTTTAACTTGGCAAAGGAATAATGCCACCAAGATTATATTTAGTGCTCATTTATAGCCCAGCTAATAGTCTTATTTAAACTGCAAGCTTAATTTTTAATTCTCTTCATGTCAACATCAATTTTCTAGCGAATATATTTTGATCCAATTTTATCTTGTTTTACCTAAGTCTTTTTGAGATTACTTTCATTTATTAACGACATAAAACATTCTAAACCTCTATAAATACACATGCTTCACAGGTAGATGGAGATACCAGTACGAATGATGTTGTTATCGGTTTGGCTAGTGGGCTCTCAGGGACCGATAAGATCTCTTCTTTAGTTTGAATAGCTAGGAGGCAAACCACCTACAGAGGTGTCTCAATGATGTATGTGAATATAGTAATATACCACTTAATTTATTCTTATTTGTTGTCCAACTCCCTCCCTGTACTTTCAGTTTTTATTTTATTATTTTGTAATGAATCAACACGTAGGCCCTGTTTGGTAAATAATCAGCCTATCAGCCAATTTTGATTTATTTGATCACTATTACTTGTTTGGTTAATAAGCTTTTTGTAACTCTAAAATACTAAAATTCAAAAGGCTACTCAAAGTAGCATTTTCAATTAGCTTTTTGAGAAAAAAATTATACCAAACAGCTATCAACTAACAGCTAACCCAATCAGCCAACTTTTTACAATCAGCTAATGTTATTAACAAATCATACCTTCTAATCCAAACAGCCAACCCAATCAGCCAACAGTCATTTACCAAACAGGACCGTAGTGTTTCTGCTGTTACATTTTTCATGTGCCTTGCGTTACACCAACTCATACATCAACTAATACATCAGTGGTATTTATCTAAAAGTTCGGTTGTTCCTTTGGATTGCGGTGCATTACAAATATAGTTATTCTCTAGGTAATGCAGGGGTAGCAAAATCTATAGCTTGGGATGAAGAAGGAGCGACGTGCTTGATTGAGGTATGTACATTTATTAAAATGTTGAGGATACTAGTTGTACTAAATGTGTCTATCAAGTAAAAAAAAAAAAACAATTATTTGAAATGGTCTGTTTATTGCTTTATGAGATTACTTAGTCAATTGATATGATGTCAATTTTTTTCTTTCTTTTTAAATAAATTTTACTAATTTATTTTTCATTCTAAGTTATCTGGGTATTTTGTTAGAAAGATGCTTTTGTTTAAATGCTTGAAGTGGGTTCTGGTAGTTTCATATGCAGGCTCTTGAGGGTTTAAAGAGAAATTTTTATTTTTTTTTTCTATATAAGTCTTTTGTGATCCTTTTATTTCATTATTGTAAAATTGAAGAAAAAGGATGCTGTTAGGACTTGGGATCAAGCGCTTCCCATTACACTATAGTTTTTGACCTGTGGTCACATGTTGGAGTCCTAGCAAGATAAACTCAGCAGTTACTTTTGGTTTTGGGTGGTGGGAGAGAATTGTTGGTCGGAGGTTTGAAGGGGTAAAGTCTAGCATCCTGCTTAGCCTTTTGAAAAATAAAATTGTGTCTTTGCGACTAATTATAACTTTTGACGTAGTAGTAATTAAGGACTTGATCTATATTCATAACTTTTTCTTATATCAAATCAACATAATTGCCAAGCACCTTGTGTTCAGATGACAGAGTAGTGGCTCTCCCATATAGGAGGTCATGAGTTCGAGCCTCAGTGGAGGTGATACAGATACTACAATGTAATAGAGAGTATATTTATTTATATTAAGTGATTTAATATAAGTTGGTTCGTTTTATTCTTTAAAAAATATATAAATAAATAAAGCTTATATCTTTTTTTATATATGAAAATAATTTAAATATTTTAAATTGTTAATCCATTCATCGCATGAATATCATACTAGTTATTTAATACTCCATCTGTCCTGTTTACTATTCATTGGTCAAACCAACTTTTTCTTCATTGCTTATTTTCTTTAGTAATTTGTAAATGTGAATTTTTGTGTTTAATAGTGCTTTTAATGTAGTTTCTAAATATATAAATTTTATATACTAATACTAAATTTAATATTACGAAAAATTGAATTTTTGTGTTTAATAGTACTTTTAATGTAGTTTCTAAATATATAAATTTTATATACTAATACTAAATTTAATATTACGAAAAATTGAAATAAAAATAACTTCAGTCAAGTCTCGTTAACCAAATTAGACAAACAAAATGGGATGGGAGTAATAATATGTTTCATAAAGCTGTATAGACCCTGGGGGCTGGGATACATCGGGGTAAATTAATACCACTTGCCCTGACATTCATGCAAATTAATACCACTTGCCCTGACATTCACGTGTTTTTATTTAATTCCAAACTTGGCAGGCAACGACAACTTTAATTGGCATAGTTGCGCATGCATAAATGGATGGGGCCAGATGCATTAATTATCTGTACGGCATAGGTATGGTTTAGGTTTGCCTTGAATGTTTGACAGAACGGAATAGATAATATGGAAAAGAGTGAAATATGCTATTCAACATTTCATAAGAAGTCAATTAGAACATAAATTTGTAAAACGTGTCAAAATGAAACAATAAAACACACGTACAAACTGATAATTAACCTATTATTATCGGTCATTTAGATTTTCCTGCCAACTGCAAAACTTTTCGGCGACTAGCGAAATTTTCCTGCGACCGGCAACGACCGAATCATCGCCAGTCGCCATCTCCGTGAAGAAGGCAACCATTTCTGGCCGCCTTCTTCGTGGAGAAGGTGACCAGAGTTCTGGTTGCCTTCTACACGAAGAAGGCGACCAGAAATCGCCTTCTCCACGAAGAAGGCTACCAGATCTGGTCGCCTTCTCCATGCAGAAGGCAACCAAGACTCTGGTCGCCTTCTTTGTGCAGAAGGCAACCAGAACTCTGGTCACCTTCTCCACGGAGAAGGCGGCCAGAAATGGTTGCCTTCTTCACGGAGATGGTGACCGGCGACAATTCGGTCGTCGCCGGGAAAGTTTGGCTAGTTGCCGGAAAGTTTCGCAGGAAAATTTAAATGACCGATAATAATAGGTTAATTATCGGTTTGTGGGTTTTATTGCTTCATTTTGACATGTTTAAGGGTTTAATTGCACGTTTTAAAAGTTCATGGGTCTAATTGACTTCTTATGAAATGTTTGGAGGGCTTATTTGACCCTTTTCCCTAGATAATATAAAGTTCCTATCCATATGAATGGTGATCATATATATATATATATATATTACATTAGTACCTACCATTATGTAGTAGATCAGGTCATTAAAGATTAAAATCGAATTTAGACTCTAATTTATTGAAATCTATGCACATGAAAATCACAGGGAAAATGTAATGTGTTTTTAATCCTCACTAATCTATATACTCAGAATTGACGATTCTCTTGAACCAGCTCCCGTGTCTTCCGGAGCGAACGCAGGTGGACCCTGACGGTTAAACAGGAGAAAAACTCGGTGGATTTACTAAAAAAAATGTAGTTTTAATTATTTTATTAGTTGTGTAATTAAATGCAA
Organism: Ipomoea trifida; assembly: GCA_003576665.1. NCBI lineage: Eukaryota > Viridiplantae > Streptophyta > Magnoliopsida > Solanales > Convolvulaceae > Ipomoea > Ipomoea trifida. Next base: position 20,926,583 of record CP025652.1, on the reverse strand, counting down.
CTACATACATTATAATGTAGTTAAAAATGTAGATATAATTATTGTGTAATTATTTATTTATGAAGGCATTAGTTGTTGTTTAATAAACTTTGTTCCTTAATAAGCATTCGTTGCACTTACATAACATAGGTCTAAACTCTGTTTGATAGAACTTATTTTAGAGCTTATAACTTATTTTAACTGCAAACAAGTTATAAGTTGAATATGATAAAACCTGAGAATTTAAAATAATAGCTTAATGTGACGTCCAAGTAATTAAATTTTTTTTTTCATTTTTATCTTTATTAATTTACAAAAATGACACATTCTTATTTAATTAAATCTTGATATCTAAATATTTTTTAAACATTCTTCTGCTCTCAATTCTTTAGTGTACTTGTTCATTTAGGTCGGAGCCAAACATCACTCATCACCCTTACATTTGTAATCATCCAAGATAATTAAGGTTTTTTTTTTTTTTTTTGGTATTATTTAGTCAGAGTAGTCAATGGGGCCAAGTATTCATAAATATATTTTCATTCCTTTTTTTTTTTTTTTTGAAAACATTTTCATTCCTTTTTAATTGACAGTGCTTAATGTTTTGCATCCTTACATATGCTTACTTGTACTTAATGCACTGTATAAAACTGTTACTTGTAGTTTTAACACAATTTACTTACACATAAAAGTTTAATTATTTATGAAAATGTCACCTCGTTTAAAAAAAAAATAGTATTTCTGATCCGTTAAATTTGGGTACGTGGACGGTTGCGATTGGTTCTCAGTTCTCTCCTAGACATGTAGTTCTCACCTGGTCCGTCTCCTCTATATATATATATATATATATATATATATATATATGTGTGTGTGTGTGTGTGTGTGTGTTTGTGTCCGTCTCCTCTCTCTCTCTCTCTCTCTCTATATATATATATATATATATATATATATATATATATATATATATATATATATATGTGTGTGTGTGTGTGTGTGTGTGTGTGTGTGTGTGTGTGTGTGTGTCTGTTTGTGTCCGTCTCCTCTCTCTCTCTATATATATATATATATGTGTGTGTGTGTGTATTAATATTTAAATTTGAATATATAAATTTATAAAAATATCCTTTATGTCTTTTCACTTATCGTCATATTCAGGTCCAGTCCTATCATTTTATAGGCCCGAGACGTAACAACAAAAATGGGCCCTATATGAAATTAATATATATTTTCATAACTAAAATTTAAATTAAATAAATAAAGAAAGATATACTAATATCAAATAACTTGAAATAAGATTTACAAGTTTTTAACATTTTTGCGTACACAATAATTAGGGTTGTTGACTTTTTTGTGTGGATTTGACAAGCATAAGACAAAAATGTGCATTAATAAAAAGGTGGATCAAAATGTGTAAAGTACTAATGGGATTACCTTCTTCTCATTAGGGTTTTTGAGAAGAAGGTAATCACATTACCTTCTTATCAAAAAAGAAAAAGAAAATCTGACAAATTTCAGAGGAGAGAGAAGAAGGTGTTCTCAACACCTTCTTCTCTTTATTTCTGCTTTTGCCTGCTATGTCACGTGGGAGGGAGACTTCTCTCTCCTCATTTATTATTATTATTATTATTATTATTATTATTATTATTATTATTATTATTATTATTATTATTATTATTATTATTATTATTACTAGCAGTTTAATTACCCGTGCGATGCACGGATGATAGTAATGCTATTGATTAATGAAAACATAGTTGACTATATTACCCGAATGTTGTAAATTAGAAGAAATTGATAGAAAGAAAAATGTGTATTTCATAAACAGAAGTTACAAATTATTAAACACTTCATGGTATACAACATTGGTAGTGTGATTACTACTATCTGCCCCCTCATTGGCTATCAAGATTTTCAAACCTTTCGGGTTACTAATCCTTGAAGCAGCAACGTAAAGTTGACCGTGGACAAACACTGGCTTCTTTAAAAGTAACCCTACATGTGACAAAGTTTGACCTTGACTCTTGTTTATAGTCATTGCATAGGACAACATTACGGGGAATTGTCTTCTTTGGAATTTAAATGGCAACCTTATATCAGTGGGTGTCATTGACATTCTTGGTATCAAAACAATCTCGCCAGCATTGTTCCCAGTTACAAGCTTTGCTTCAACCACATGATTAGACAACCTTGTAATCACCAGTCTTGTTCCATTACAAAGTCCAAGTGCGTGATCTATGTTCCTCAACAGCATTATTGGTGATCCAACCTTTAAGGTTAATGCATGATTTGGTATGCCAGAGGCTTTGAGACCATTTAGAAATTCAGGAGTATGCATATCAGAAAGTACACCATTACTTGAGTCTGATTTACATACCGTGTCACAACTGAGGTAAGTCCTACTCTCAGCAATATGTAAGTCACTCATATATTCATTGATGGCGTTGACTACATCAAGAGTTGGAGCTAGTATGGCACGGCTTTTCATGTACTCTTCATTGCATCCCCTTTCCTTGAACAATGGAAATATGTGATCAACTATTGTGGATATATTGTCACCAGATGATGGCAATAACATCTCAGAAGGTATTTGCACATTTGCATAAACATCGTTGGGCCCTCCGACTTTGCCATCACCAATATCAGCTAACCATGTTGCAAAATCTTTCACTTGTTGAATATTAACCCCCGGTTGCATGGTATTTAGTCTCAAATTTTTTGTAAGCCTAAGTACTTTACATGTTGCCCAAAGATAAGAAGCATTTATTGTGGCTTGGACAATATCTTGTCTAGATCCTTTAGGAATGACTGGCAGTATCTGTCTAAAGTCACCTCCAAATACAACCGTTTTTCCTCCAAATGTTTTCCCCTCACTATGTGGATCTTTTGATCTCATAAGATCGCGCATAGTTCTGTCTAATGCTTCAAAACAGTGTCTGTGCATCATCGGAGCCTCATCCCATATAATAAGTTTAGCCATTGTCAAGAGTTCTGCAAGTTGGCTGCCAGGCATGATGTTGCATGTGGAGTCCTCTGTTAGCACAATTGGTATTGCAAACCGAGAATGTGCTGTCCTACCTCCAGGAAGTAGCAGTGAAGCGATGCCACTTGAAGCAACATTTATTACAATATCTCCCATTGATCGGATATTGGATGATATTGCCTTCCAAACAAATGTTTTTCCTGTACCTCCATAGCCATAAACGAAAAACAGACCACCCTTGTTTCCATTTACATCACTGATAACGGTATCATAAACCACTCTTTGTTCATCAGTTAGCTGCTCCTCCATTAGTTCGGTCTCCTTACGTAGTGCAACACGGTCGTAAGCCAACTCTTCAAAAACCAAACGATTATGAACTAACCACGAATCATCAAAGTTTGGGATTGGCATTTGAGGATAATCTTTCAAAGACTTATTGTATAACTGTAAAAGTCGCTCAATCTCAACCAATGCTAAATTCTTTTTTTCCTCATCGGATAAACAAATATCTACAAACAAACGAAAAAAATTGATCGTAAAAAAAAAGTATATGCATCTATTTTTTTGGGTTACTAATATATATCAAATAAACATAATTTAAGTCAAATACCTTTATCCTGCAACGCTTTTCGTCTGTTGTATTGCATGTCTTCAGCCAGATGATGCCAAACTGCATTCCAAACATTTTCAGGTCTGCTCACCAAGTTCGACGTTAATAAAATTACAAATAGTCTTCTCATTGCCTTTGCAGTAGACCACTGGCTTGCTTCATTGATTGCATCGATGAATTCTTTATCATCGTCTAACAACCCCCTTGCATAGCATGCATCTCGAAAACTAGAATAGGTGACACCTTCAAAGGTCTTGATGTCTTCAAAATTTGTAGGACCCCGAACTACATTCAACAGACATCTCAAATAATAGATTTCACCACTCCCCGGAGGGACATAAAAGATGCGACCAATTGCGAATTCCCTTTTTCGTGGATGCCATTGTCTGATATCCTTCTTCCAAACAACCTTGGTAGGCATGTCAATATAAGCCAATTCTTTAGCAGCATCAAAAGACTTGTTTGCATCGAACCATGCTGCCATGCAGTGAACATGCTTTGATTTACCGTGGGTCTGTTGAGGACATCTTCTATCTTGTCATCGTCCTAAAAAATGATCGACTGACAATCTTCCAAGTGAAAGCTAAGACGTTCTACTGGAGGTTGCCTGAATTGGACATCGTAGCTAAGGAGCCTCCACGCAGCTTCGCATGCGGACACATATCTGCAATCATAATACATGCTTATTTCATCAACCACCTGGTCTTGACAATCGTCGTTAGTACTCTTATAAAACTCAGCAGTGACCCTGTCATTTCCTTTGTTGACATACGTGAAGAGGTACTTGATTGACCTCGACTGGTTGCACCATTCAACGTTGATGTGCGCTCTGTATTTGAGAAGTAGGTATCTATTATGTGGAACCACATAGCGACTATCTAATTGGACCTCATTCTTTTGAACAAATCTACCATTATCAGACCGCTTGTATATTGGGTAACCGTCAGCATCCCAAGAAGAAACCTCAACAAATTTCTTCGGAAAGTGTCTAGAACACTTGTTGTTCACCATGCATAGAGACGTTTTCTTGTGTAGTCCACACGGCCCATGAATAATAAATTCTTCTACAGCTTTGTAGTACTCATAATCTATCTCTTTATCTGGAATTTCAGCAGAAATGAATTTGTCCATGCAGTCAGATGTGGATAAGCTTGGTACTCTTTCAAGGAATATTAAAATGTGGGCATGTGGTAACCCACGCTTTTGGAACTCAATAGTATAGACAACTGCAAACATATACAACAAAGTAGGAAATTTATTAGAAGCAATTTATAATTAAAAGAAATTGAGTAGTAGAAAGCAATGAAATAAATATACCTGCTGTGACAACACCAAAGAGATGACCTTCCCTTATCTCTTTAACCAAACAATCAAGCTTCATTTTGAAGACCCTACATACAATATTAGGTCTATCTTCGGCCTTCAGCTGACATTTTTTCAAGTACCTTTGTATTTCTGGCCACTTTGGATTACATGTAAATGTTATAAACAAATTTGGATATCCCTTGTGCCTACAAATAGCCATCGCATCCTGGTAATTCTGAACCATGTACCTGGCACCGCCTGTGAAGCTGGATGGTAAGATGATTCGTTTACCTTGACGTGATGTATCCACTTCCCCCCTAGTCAACGCATCGGATAGTCCTTTGTAGGCTTCACACCTTAAAGCCTTTTGATTGTTCCTAATAAACAATAACCTGCTGGATTCAACCATGGTGTATGCATCGACCAAGAATTGTTGGAAAAGTCTCCTACCGTCAAGTATTGTTGAGACTTCATTAAACCTGTCATGCATCCTATATGCAAAGAACTCACGTTGTGAAACACGGACTCGACCTCCACTTTCCTTATTCCTTGGGACGTTGAATTGAATATCTTCCCTATATCCGTCTTCTCCATAAGGGAAAAGTAAAGGATATTGCAATGGCAAATACGCTGATTTAAGCTCATTTATCCTCTTCAGGTATCCTGCATTAGTCTCCACCAAGATATCTCGGTTACCGGACGTAGGGGATAAGTCCCTTACAATTAAAGCGGCAACTTCTGATACAGTTGGTAAGTTGTACGTTCGTGCATCGCTGTTTCGCTTGCCAATCAACCTTATCTTATACTCTACACTTGGATTATTGTCCAATTTGGATTTTGCAAAACGAAATGTTTTAACTAAAACATTATGCTCATCCAAATCTTGCTTAATATCTTCCACTATATCCTCCTGTAACTTGCCATCATCGTTGTTACACCTGTGACAAAAAAACAGAACAGAATAAGTTAATATTTCTCAACCTATAGTTCATATAAATTTATAAATATAATTTATATAATATATACAAAATATCTAAAAACAATTTAAAAATAAGAAATACTATAATAGTCGTGATTACCCGAATGCATTGATGCGATTTTGGATTTCATTCTCTGTGTCATGTATGTAGAGTTGCGCAAATTTTGGACTGCTACCATCTGTAGGTCTTAGGCCTCCCATTAGATGAAAATTCTGACCACTAATCCTAAACATTGGTGGGCAAGAACCATTGTTTATAGATTTGTCAATCTTTGCTCCTAATGATGTAAAAGAGAACATACTATTGTACCTACGAATGTTGCGTAAAAATACATTTCTCTTGTCTCCAGTACAAAAAAATAAATCCAAAATACGCCTAGGAGGTTTTATCATTTTTGGTAACTTGATTTTGCCATGAGCACAACATCCTGGGTATTTGACACTACCATTGCGGACATTCTTATTAATTCGTTCCTCATACCAAAAAATAGCATTGCAATGATCGCAGATATTGCTTGGGTCACCAATATCACTATATTGAACTGCAATAGCGAGAAAGGGGAATTTAATAAATACTGCATAGTAGAACTTTGCGTATACTATGTTCTTAAAAAAAAAATAGCAATACTACATTTGATGCGTATTACCATCCTCTTTGTCTAAAACTTGATCATGAGCTTGGGCAGCCTCTGCAAACTCCATGTCTAAACACCGGTTCAATTCAAGCGCGTGACTTTTAATAGTGGATCCATTGGTTCTGAGAGGTGTACTTGATCCGAAACGCACATCACTGGCCGGAAGACTTGTACGAAACCGTTCTATGTAAACAACAATTTGAGCTACGGTTAAAAACAAATATAGAGTGATTGTTAATATTTAATTTATAAACATCAATTACCAATACCTAAAGATTCTGTTATAGAACTAAGATGAATTTGACTATGGATTGTATGGACTCTTTCACTGTTATTCGATGAATTTTGTACGACCGGTGTTGGACTGCATCTTCTGATGTTGGCCGAATTGAAGCATTCACCTAACGTTTGGTCAACTGCAAATGACAACGTGCACAATCTTATAATATAAATATTGTTAAGATAGGGATTTCTATGCACGGATATGTATAGGTAAAAAACAAACCATTAGTGACATCAGACAATGGAAGAGTGCCATGCATGTTGAGCATTCCCTGTGTATCTGCATATAAAAAAAATGAGAACTTGATATGGACTTAGTTCATTTCTTTACATATATGAGTAACGTAATTCTATTAATTTAGCAAAAAAGCAAATCTATACCTTTCTTACCCCTTAAGATACGCGGAGTTTTATTGCTTGAGGTAATGCTCGATTTGATTAAGTTATCACCTAAAATAGAAATATAAAGTTGCAAAATATTATTTGTCGAAGACTTAATAAACATTATAAGTACAACATAAGCTTTCATTTTATTCCGTGTTGCACAAATCAAATGAATACTTTGTAGAATGTAATTGGTTAGCAAAAAAACTTACTTTGAGTTATAATGCTCAATGGGGAATTCAAAGTATTTTCAAAAACACCGACTACACATGGATGTGAAAACTGCGATTGTTGAACAGATACTGGAGTTTGGAAATGGTTCCCTTTGATTGGTGGATTGTTTTCGTTTTCTAATAGCACACGCCAATAATACAAAACCATGAGAAAACAACGGTAATGTTAGTATGTGATTGACTACAATATCATAATTGGAAGCAAAAAATCTGATAAAAAAGATAACTATAACAATTTACTAAAGTGTAAAACATATTGTAAAAAGATATATTATAAGCCACTAAAATCCACTATGCAAAATAAATACAACACATCATATTTGCCTATTGGAGAAACATACAAATATATTTTTAAAAAACTTAGCAAATATATATATATATATATATATATATATATATTTTAATAATTTCAGGACAACTATGTCCTAATAATCCAGTACTCTTCCTTAGCATACTGGATTATCTTAGTTGGGTTTCCTTTCTCTCCAAATTGCCTCATTCTGAATTATCTACTTTCGTCTCTGATCTCCAATTTCTTAACTACGCATGGTTTGACAACTGTTCTCTATAATTTCTGGTGTTTCTTTAGCTCGAATTTACAGGGTTATTTGGAGAGAAATTCAGATTCCTCTCGGCTATGGCTAGAAATAGAGCTCATCGGTTCTGGGATTCGTTCACCCAATCGTGTGGTCTACCGGCGAATCTATTCGCGGGTGAATCTAATCTGATGGGAGGATCGGACTCAGATCTAGCAGTGTTATTAGAACCTATTGTTCTTGGGGTCTGTAATCTGAAAACCTCGACTTAGCTTTCAGAGCAATATACGAATTTCCGACTACATATTGACGGTAAATATCTATCTAAAGTAATTTTTCCCTAATTATTGCTATGATTTGATCTATGTTTACCTAGATCTGTTCGCATGGTGTGTTTAGTTAACCTTCGAAGCATCGCATGGTGATAGTAATGAGGTAATCTTTCAATACCAATTTTTATTAAAATTCGTAAGTAGTTTAACTCGGAGTGATCTGAAATTGTTCAGTTACGAAGCTAAAACCCAGTCCAAATTGAGTCACCCATATGATAACTTAACTGGAATTTGCATATGTAAGGTGCATGCTATAAAGGGTTTAACCCTAAACCCAAAGGAGATGCACTAAAGAAGAACTTCTATATGCAGTTTCTGAATGAGATATCTAACTTAAAGAAAGAGTAACAGAGTGTGTACCTTTGTTATTAGAATGGTGCTTCCTTTTACTGCCTATGAGAGTTGATTTCGTAAGTTGCTTCATCTTTGCTGCTATTCAACAGTATGTCTCTGTCTTGAATGTATAACTCCAGTTTCAATATGAAGTTGCAATGAACTAAACCATTAATTGTGTATGAGTTTACTGGGGTGCAATAGATACTGGGGTGAATTTCATCCCTTGAGAGAATATACTATTGGATTTCACTGGAAAATGTTATCAAGACATACTACAACCCATTTTATAAGGTTTATAGATGCTTGGAAATCCCACAACTCTGGAATACGAAGAGTTGGGTGGTGTATTGAATGCTGCTGTAATAATGGGGTATTCTGATCCTTATTTCTATTTTTTTCTTTTAAACTAATCATTAGTTGCTTCAGAGTACTCTTATATTTACATTTTCAGAGTTTGATAACATTTGTTCCTTTCTTCTCTATAATTAAGTGTACTTGTTTCTTTCTTCTCTATAATTAAGTGTACTAACATTTTTTTTCGAAGTCTTTGCAAAGGATGATAATTAAATCTGATGCATGAGTAGACACTCAAAAGGCATAAAGGCATCATAAGCCCAATATTTAAACTGATTTGGCGGTAAGCTAAAATACAGTAAGCATACAATTATTCGAATTCTTGATATGTTTCACCTTTCCACAATCGATGTTTCAATTAACAACATGTAGCTATGTTAGAATCTAAATGTTTTCATTCAACATTCAAAGCTACATTATTTTAATGTAGTACAAAATACCCTGCAATGTTTTCATTATTTTAATGATAGTGTTATACTTACATTTTTGTAGGCACAATGTTAGTTTAATGTAGTACAAAATACCCTGCAAACTGAAATGACTGCTTAAAATGTTACATTATTTTAATGATAGTCTTATACTTACATTTTTGGAGATGACTTATTGTTTCTAAGGGCTTTTTTGGAAAGACTATCATTTTAAGGAGTCGACTCGGATAGGTATGTTTTAATTTTTCTAATATTTGTTTGTTTGTTCTCTAAAAGTATGTGTACTCACATTTTTTTTTCAAAGTGTTTGCAAAGGATGATAAAACAATCTGATGCATGTGACTTAAATCTGTTAGTACTAAATATTAGGACGTGCATCGCATGACTACTTATTTTCAGATTGTTCTTTGGTGGTTGATTAATCTAACTACATTGAAAAGAATGTTGTAAGTTTCATATTGTTTTTTGCTGCTTTGGTTCTCAACCTATTTGTGGAATGAAAGTACAAAACCTGTATTGAAAGGTACTCCTATCTGACTACATGATTTGTATCTTTCAGAAATTTGAAATTTGCATTCACAAAACTTGTATAGAACTTAGCCTACTGCTAATTACATTGTGTACATCATGGTGGTTTTTTTCCCTAAACATTACATTTCCATTGTATAGCATTGCAGCTAACTGATGACTCTAGACTATCATCTGCCATAAAGTTGTAGCCTCTTACTTCAGTGGTACTTGTATAGGATGTCCACGCCCACCTCAATTTCAGCATGCACCTGGAAGGTGAAAACCAAAAAAAAAAAACAAATACAGTAATCTGCATGCACTAATAGATAGTATGTTATGTCAAAACAATGGCCTAAATTTAAAAAAAGCATGGAATCTGGCCACAAATACAGACACACAGTGCACTGTTAAGTATTCAAACATCCAGAAATTTAAAGTTTAACAAAACAAACATCAAGTCACAATTGTCTTTCAAAAAACAGTTTGGTACTAATTGTCTTATGAAATATTTGATTCAATCAATTTTTTCAACTTTCACTCTCTGCTGCTTGACTTTTTTGCATCCCTGTGTAGAAGAGAACTGATTGAGTAAACTTCTCTTGACAGGTCCCTCAGTAGCATCATGAGTAACTGGCGGCAGAGTTGCAATTGGGCTGTCAGCTTCATCACTCAGAAACCCCTACAGATTCAGTAAGTTTATCAAGAACTAATACACTCTAAATATGTTATTTAAAAGAAATGTATTTAAAGACAATTATATAACCTCAAGGAAGTCATCATCCCCATCACTTAGCTGCAATTCAGTGTTTATATCATCCTCCTTCAAGCTTAGAATGTCAGGCCTTAGTTGTGCTAGGAGTTGTTGGTCAGTGTTAACCCTTAGAACAGGAAATGAGGTTGGAAAGTTGGCAAACTGGTCCTTCATAACTGAAATTCTGAATAACATACTCCTACCAACCAAAGCTAGTATCTCCTTTGGAGGTGCACTTGACTGCAAAGGAAGAAATTAGGTTAAGCTTAAATAAGAACAGTAATTGGGACTGTAGACAGAGTAGTCAAATATTTAGGAACTTACATCTGTATTACTCTCAAATAAATCAGCCGCTGGAATGCCAATTAACTCCATGCATTCACGATCCCATATCAAGAATGAAGCATTACCTTTCATGTCCACAACACGTACTCTAAGTTTATACCTTAGAACATGGGTATTATGAAATTGCACACACTTGAAACATTTGTTCAACCCTTCTGAGAGTTCTAATTTCTTGTTACAACCCTTTTTTGGACAGGAAGTGTAGAACCAATCTGTGGGTGACTCAATACCATTGATCCTCGCAGCAATCCAGAATTCACCAAACTGTAAGTATGATTATAAAAGAAAAATTAATTACTTTTACA
>CP025652.1:20885080-20907792 GCA_003576665.1 Ipomoea trifida | reverse complement strand
GTCGATGTTGTAAGTTTAGCCTTAACGTTTGGGTATAGGAGAGATACCTGAGCGTGGCGGTAACACCCAGTTTTCTGTTGATAAGATGTAAGCTTCCGCTGATGTATTATATTTTAAGGATTTTGTAATAAATCCAAGATGTGAAAATTGGGGTGTTACATAACCTCTTAAGCCCAGCTTTACTCTGCAGAATTGGATCAACACTACAACGGGTTCATTCATCTCACGCTGGTAGAAAGGCTCAATTTTGGACACATGATCATCCCAAAAGGTACAACTTAGCTTATTTCCCCTGCATTACATTAAAAATGTACTTTTAAATTTAAAACTGATAGTTCATAATAAAAAAAAAAAAACAGAAAATAAACTTACAATGCATCCTCCAACACAAAGTCTATCAGCCTTGTATTATGACCACCAATAATCTTTTCTTGTGGTCCATGAATTTGAACAATACGACCAATAATATCTATTTTATATAGAGTGTTATAGGTAAGATTCAGATTCTATTACTAACAACATAATGAGAAAAACAAATGACAAAGATGGTGAGGAAACAGTAGAAACTTACCTATACGATGTTTGTCATCTAAACTTGGATTACCTTTCAAGCTATTGAATGGCTTTAGTCTGTACATGTGCCATGGAAATTTGTATGACCTAATTTCTTTCATAATAGTTTCATGATTAAACTGCAGCATATATTCATGTAGACTGGTCTTGTATGTCTGAGTATTCGAAACAACAAAGAAATTTTTCACAGCATACACTTTGCTTTCTACAAACATATTACTGAACTTTGGTACCAAAGTTTTTGGTACATGAGCATGAATTACGGTGCCCTGTTGGTATATTAATAGGTTAGCATGTACAATAACATATTTACATATCTAATTCTACGCTAATGCTAATGAAGACGCTTCATAAAAATGCAGGTCAGTATAGAGAACAAAAGGAGTACCTCCGAGTCATGAAAGACGATTTCCTGACTTTTTTTTTCCAACGAACCTCTCCTTAATGGTACCAAATAGGTACGAATCACCCGTAACTTGATTGCACTCTTGTTCTTGAACGTAGACAACTCATTCGCCAAGCAATACATTCCCATTTCCGAATTACAGTAAGTGAGAATAAGGAGTAATTTCCCAGAGTTGAAAGTATCTGATCTAATGGCAAAGTAATCCAGAAGATGCCTAGAGGTGTATATATATGGTTGTAATATAATTCTGAAATCATAAGACTTCTGAAGTTGCATTACTTCCTTTTTGATTCACGGAACATGTGCATCGAATAAGTAAACGTTGGCACCTTTTCGATTTCCTAAACATATTGCGGCCATTTAATCACGCATGACTCATTTTGCAGCGATAGTTAAGTTATTGTTCGGATCGCTTGGCCTACCCATTTAATAACAACAAAATTGAAATCCTATCGGCGGTAAATCACAATAACAAACAGTCCATGTTGCTATTCAATACGACAACGTTTTCAACTGGGCGGGAAATGACATTAAATGCTATTTTTGTGACTTTTTTATATTAGAGGATTATTATTATTGATATGAAATTATTAGTTGTATTATTATAATTATTATTATTATTATTATTATTATTATTATTATTATTATTATTTATTAAACAAATTAGTGGTGTTTGTATCTCTAATTAATTAATACAATTTTGTTATTATCATTACAGTATAAATTCACATATTCATAGGTTTGTTTTAACACAATTTTTAGCACCTTTTTAATTTGAATCGTTACATTGATTTTTTCTGAAAAGTTGTTGTCTCATAAATTACCTTTTCAGTACTTCTTGATCGATTAATTATTGCCTTCATTGGATCGCTGTACGTAAACAAAAATAGACTAATATAAAAACCATATTGTAGTCAAAGTTATAAGAGTGAATGTTTTGTCAGATTTTATCAATCTCTGCTCCTTCCAAAAATGTGTCAATTATTATTTATTAAACAAATTAATGGTGTTTGTATCTCTAATTAATTAATATATAAAGTAGTAAAGAAGGCAATGCTATTGCCTTCTTCTTAACTTGTGAAAAGAAGGCAATGCAATTGCCTTCTTTGTGGCTTCCTCGATCAAAGCAAAGGAAAACAAAAGAAGGCACTCTCACTACCTTCTTTTTCAAATAGGGTTTTGAAAAGAAGGTAATGAGATTGGTACTTTACATATATATGTCTAGGGTTTTTAATTGACACATTTTTGTCCAAATGATTTCAAATCTACACATTTAATAATAAAAACAACTCTAGATTCTTTACTAAATGCAAAATAATTAATAACTGCATCAATGTCTTCATAAACCAATAATTATAGTTTATAAAAACAAATAAACAATTTAAAACCAAAGAAGCTTATAGAAAATCATATTGTTACTATAGTAAATAATAAAGTAATTATTAATAAAAATATACAAAATAAAACTTACAAATAAGAGCAGATCAAACATAGCATCTTAATTACTGAGGGAAATAAATAAAACACATTAAAACATTATTATATTCATAACTAAATATGAAATACGGAGTATAATTAATTGAATAAAATAGTTCAAATAGAAAATACATTATAAATCACATATCTCTATTGATATCATATTTGTAAATACTTTTTTTTATTTTATTTAGATCAATTTCAAGTTTTTTTTTTTAGATTAATTTGAATACAATGACGCACAAAATATATTACATATACATAACTCATTATAAAATCCACGAAATAACACATTCTAAATATAAATAGTAAATTACTTGAGTTGAAATAGATTCTAAATTTGATATGAATCACAAATCAATCTATATTATAAATATCACTATAATTATAAGAAGGTAAAAAAAATTACAAAGTTACACAGTGGATTCAACATAAATGGACAAGTGCATTTGGGAATTCAACACAGTGACTTCAAGCATATTAACCATTATTCCTACCAAATACGCTAAGCCAAATTTTATTAATATAAACGTTTATTAAGTACTTATAGTTAAACTATACAGTATATATATATAAATGATAGCAGAGGTGATGGGCCCTTTGAAGCATGGGCCCTGGGCAAAGGCTCAGCTCGTCTTTGTCCAGGACCGGGCCTGGTTTTATTCAATAGCTAATTTACTAAACACCTTAATTTCAATCTATTAGCTTATTAATTTCAGTTATTAATTTTTCAACTTTTAGTTATCTTATAAGTTAGTTTCTTCAAACAGAGACTATAGACTTATATATTGCTTGTATCCCAAAAAAAATTGATACGAGTCTCACCATTCCAATATCAATATAATTTCTGATCTAATTTGATCTTTGTGATTCAGTTGTCTATGCCTTTCTTTTTATTAGTCTTATGTTTGACAAATTATTGTGTGGATCATGATCCACGCAGTGCTATGTGGACCATAATAAAAAGTACATTTTTATTATACAAAAAGTACATTATTTGCATATTGAATGTTTTTTTTTTGGATCATACATGGACGGGTAATACCCGAGGGAAAATAAACACATTAGTTACTTTCCCTAACTCTACGGATACTCGTGGTATGAGTCAAGTCCAAGAGGAAGACCTCCTCACATTCATGGGAAATATTGAATGTTCATTATACAAAATAATATATTTTCAGTACTCAAATATTGTAATTTCTCTAAATACGATGTAAATTTTTAATATATTAAAAATATATTATTTGTACTCTAAATATTATTTAATACTATGGTCCACGCAATAATGATTCGTTAGAATGGGGTAAATGCATGCAAATTAATATTACTTGCATTAATATTACTTGCCCTGACATTCACGTGTTTTTATTTAATTCTAAACTTGGCAGGCAAAGACCGACAAATTATACTGTGCAGCACGGTGCACATAGCAATGTGCACCACGTACCTAAACGACGTCGTTTTGAGTATTGTAAACTAATCGTTCATTTTTTTTGGAAATCACGTTTCTCGTTTCGGCCGGTCTCTGTATTTATATTAATATTCTGTGTATTCCAGGCAATCATTCTGTGTATTCTAGGCAACTGTTCTGTGTATTATAGGCAACCGTTATGTGTATTCATCGTGGTTGCAGTAGGCGCTAGGCGCTAGTCGGGCGGTAGACTAGCGCCTAGCGCCTAAGCGGTCTAGGCGGCGCCTAGGCGGTGCCTAGACGGTTCTAGGCGGCGACTTATAAAAACAAAAAATTAATTCATGTGTGTGGGTGTATGTCATATATTATATTATATATGTTATATATATCTCTCTTACTTCTCTTATTTACATAAATAAATAAATTTAAATATATATAAATATAATAATAAAATTAACAAGGTCGACTCGCTCAAGTTAACTCGGCTAACTCTGCCGAGTTGTTCGTGTTAACTCGGCCAAATTCGGCCCAGTCGGTCGCCTACTCGGCCTACTCGGCCGAATTAGGCGCTAGGCGGCCTCCTAGGCGGTCGGCCACCTAGGCGGACGCCTAGGGACCAACTCGCCTCGGTCTAGGAGCGCCTAGCGCCTAGGCGGGTGACTAGGCGGCCTAGGCGGGGATTTTTGCAACACTGGTATTCATGTTAGTAAAACATGTTGTGATTTCATGTTAGTAACACATGTTGTGATGTGTATGTTTGTGCATTCGAATGTTTAGGAGGATGAATTCTGTGTATTTTGTGTAAATATTATGTGTATTCATGTTATTAACACAAGTTGTGATGTGTTTGTGCATTCGAATGCTAGGAGGATGAGTTCTGTGTATTTTGCGCCAATATTCTGTGTATTATGGGCAAACATTCTGTGTATTCTAAGCAAACGTTCTGTGTATTCTATATAATGATTATGTGTATTATAGATAATGAATTCCCTAGAGTCATTCGCGTCCACTAACATATGTGTATTTTGTGTCAATATTCTGTGTATTCTGGGCAAACATTCTGTGTATTCTAGGCAAACGTTATGTGTATTATAGATAATGATTATGTGTATTATAGATAATGAATTCCCTGAGTCATTCGCGTCCGCGTCTACTAACACCGAAACGACGTCGTTTTATGTACGTGGTGCACATTGCTATGTGCACCGTGGTGCAGGGTATAACGATTGGCAAAGACCACTTTAATTGGCATAGTTGCACGCCACTGCTTGGATTCATAATTTTTTGTTCACACTGAGCCGCGCAATGTTACAAGGTGGATCCGGATCCATATTTATATTCATAATTTTTTATAATTTTAAAATTCTATGTTTATAGTACAATTTCAGAATTTTATATTCAAAATTTTAGATTTCAATATACAAAATTATATTACTCAATATTCACAATTTTTGAACTCTATATCTACAATTTTGTTCTATAGATTCAAAAATTGTGTTATACTGTTGAATATAGTATTATGAAATTATGAATATCGGTTCTGTAATTATTAATATAAAATTCTAAAATTGTGAACATAGAATTCTAAAATTATGAATATAAACTCGGATCCACCTTACAAGGTGAATTATGATCCTTGGCATAACAACTTGCGCATGATTGACATATAAGCATAATGGATGGGGCCAGAGGCATTAATTAATTAGCTATACGTACGTACGTGTTAGGTTTGCCTTGAATGTTTGACAGATTTGAATAGATAATATATAGTTACGTTCTGATCCATATTAATGACCCGTGACCCGTTTGGTTCGTGAAAAATATCTTAAGAGAAATGAAATTTAAAATTTCATGGAAATCAATTACCAGGAAGATGAATTTCATTGTTTGGTTGGTAAAAAAAAATTATTAAAAATACTAATTTTATTATTTGGTTAGATTTGGAATTTAAAGGAATAACGAGTATTAAGATCTATATGCCCCTACAAACTAATAAGAGTAATATAATTACGAAAATACAAAAAGCAAGGGTAAAATAGTGAAACCATATTATTTTTTCATCCCATCTTTCAAGGGTAAAAGCAAGGATTTTGTTTTCCTCAAATTTGAAGAATTCATTTTTTTTTAAAAACAAATTTGAAGAATTCATTTTCTAATGGAAAATGAATTCCATGAACTACACACCAAAAAAATACTATGTAAGAGCATCCTTAGTAGTGGGTATATTTCACGGTAATTGAGGAGTTTTTGTAAGTGTGATTAAGAAAGAGAAAGTGGAAGAAAAAGGAATAAAAAAATCAAATTTCGAAAACAAAAAAAAAAAAAAAATTAAAAATTCAATGCTGTCAGGCGCGCCGCAGGCGCGCCTGACGCGCCCGCATGGGCGCTGCTGTGCGCTAAACGCGCACAGCAAGCATTATGTTTTATTTTTCATAGTACCAAAACACTGTTCCAATATCCAACCCTTGCAGATGAACGTGGACTCTTCTCTCTCCTCCAAGTGGCAATACACTGTTCCAAGAACCCTTGAATATCTATTGATAAGGGTGCTCTAACACTTTCTTCCACTTTAAGGAAAATATTTTTCATGAAATTTTTTTTCCATCCAACTAAACATCTATCCCCTAATGGTGATCTCTCCCCCTCTCTCTCTCACACACACACATATATATATAGTATGTATAGTACCTACCTAATCCTTAATTAATTTAATTTGTAGCTAAGCTAGTAACATATATGCATGAATATAGAGATCGAAGTATGTACATATATAGTGAAATTGCAGTAGTGGATCTTGACTCGACAACTTCAACGTTGTTGTAATGGAAAGAAGACGAAATTGCAGCTTGCTGATTGCTGAACAGCATGTATTACAATTTCTTCCCGTTAATTCTTTCATTATATTCCAACCAAACGTCCCTTAATTGTGTACTCACTTTTAATCAATTTTGAGGTTAGGTATCAAAAGTGAAAATACTTCAATAATTTATGGAATTAATTCTATTGTTATTGTTACTTTGAAATGGCATCATATTTCGAAAATGTTTGTTACACATGCAGCTAATGGGTAGATACGCTATAATGCTATAGGATTGAAGCATTGCTGAACAGTGAATTTACGTTATGTTAAATTTTTTAATAAAATTAGAGTTGCCATGAGGTACAAATATATGTGAGGTCTACTTTTAATTTGGGTTAGGTTAGAGTGAATTCAGGTTCACTAAAGTGAGACGAAAAAATGGATGTATTAAAATTGATAATACATAAATGAGAAATTGATTTTCAAAATCAAGACATGCAAATAGTAAATTAGAAACTAATTATACTACATATAAACTATCATATTTTATACAGTAAATATAAATGATCACTATAAACTGCATAGAATTAATTTAAATTTTGAATAAATGAACATAGTACGCAACAGAAACCTTAACAAAGAAAATTTCCTCTTTTTAAAGTTGGATCGAATTTTATTTGTCTAAAGTTAAAGGTTTATCTAATATTTTATTTGAATTTTGAATAATATTAAATTATCAATTTTTAAAAATTTTAAATTTTTTTACAACTAGTCTCTGATAACTGTTTACTGACTGATTCAAATATGGAGGAAATTTCCAGTCCGTTATGTTGACACACATAGATTTATTCCCATTCCACTATAAATAAATACACATAACAATTCAATTCTTGCAAACCAAACAAAAACATGAAAGAAAGCCATTTGCTCTACTTCTTCATCATATCCTTGTTTACTCTATATGTCACTTCTTCTTCTTCTTCTTTGAAGCATCACCTCTGCTCTCCTGCTGATGCCTCTCTGCTTCTGCAATTCAAAAAAAATTTTACCATTGATGAATCTCTGGAATTAAGTTGTGTGGACTACTCGGAGACAATTGAGGGGTTAATTGGTGGCCAACCAATAAAGAAGTTATATTGGGATGAGGGGTCAGATTGTTGCAAATGGGAGGGTGTTACCTGTGATACCTCCACCGGCCATGTCATTGCCTTGGACCTTAGCTGCAGCACTCTTAAAGGATCCATCAACACAAATTCCACCCTTTTCCAACTTCATCACCTTCAAAGCCTCAATCTTGCCTATAATCATTTCTCTTCCGGTTCTCTTCCACATGCGATTGGTAGTTTGACGGGCTTGACTCACCTCAACCTGTCAAACACTTTCTTTTCCGGAACCATGCCACCTGAAATCTCACTGTTGTCAAAGTTAGTCTCTCTTGATCTTTCTTCTAATTTTGAGTACAATAGTTCGGATTTATTGTTTCTTCATAATCTCACCAGGCTTGAGGTATTCTCTATGTTTTCTACTGGTCTCACATTTACCATACCAGAGAATATATCTGCTTCATTAAGACATTTAGATCTTTCATTCAACATTATAGTTGGCTCTATTCCTGATAGCATTTTCCAGCTGCCGAAATTAGAATCACTTATTCTAATCGAAGTTGACGAGCTAGTTGGTTCATTACCAAAGTTCAGTTGGAATTGCAATCATACTCTTCAGGTGTTAGATCTTGGGTTGACGAATATTTCTGGAGAGATACCGAATTCAATTGGCAATCTCAAGTCCTTGAAATATTTGTTGCTTTCTAAGACTAGTCTTTCCGGTTTTATTCCAGAAACCATTGGCAACCTAACAAATTTGAAAGTAATGAATTTTGAGGTTAATGAATTCAGTGGTACTGTCCCACCTACAATCTCAAATTTGGACCAACTAACTCATTTAAAACTTTCATACAACCATTTTGTGGGAGAAATTCCAGATATCTTTTCTAACCTCCAAGAGCTCACCTATTTAGCTCTCAGTCAAAACAATTTCTCCGGCAGATTCCCATCTTCAGTTGTAAACCTTACCCAAGTTCAATTTTTAGATTTAGGAAGAAGTTCCCTTATTGGTCCTCTCCCGTCTGTTGCCAGCGGACTCCAAAAACTCAGCTCGTTATGCTTGTCTGAAAACAGACTAAATGGCACTATACCTCCTTGGATCTTTTGCATTCCTTCTTTAGTCGAGTTGGATCTTCACCAGAATCAGTTTACAGGGAACTTTCCAGAGATTTCATGCAAATCATCATTAACCACTGTTGATTTATCTAATAATCGACTAGATGGTTTGATCTCTCATTCAATTTCAAAACTTCCTGTAGATAACCTACTCTTAGCATCCAACAATTTTAGTGGCACTATACCTCCCTGGGTTTTTTGCATTCCTTCTTTATTCAATTTGGACCTTAGCCATAATCAGTGTACCGGGAGTCTTCCTGAGATTTCATGCAAATCATCATTAACCACTGTTAATTTATCTAATAATCGACTAGATGGTTTGATCCCTCATTCAATTTCAAACCTTCTTCATGCAAGTATCCTCAACTTTGCATCCAACAATTTCAGTGGTGAGTTGCCCATAGAATTGTTTTTGAGCATTAAAAATCTTGAAGTGCTTAATCTTCAATCCAACCAACTCCAAGGACCATTAGATATAGCCATCTGCAACTTGAGTGAGCTTGAGTTTCTTATCTTAAAAAATAACAACCTCAATGGCACAATCCCACAATGCTTGGGCGAACATGACGCACTTTCTGTGTTAGACTTGGGAATGAATAACTTCAATTGGATTTTTCCAAACATGTTTTCAAAGGGCAACCACTTAACAACCATAGCTTTGAATGGGAATCAACTTGGAGGGCCTATTCCAAGATCTTTGCTCAATTGCAGTCAACTAGAAGCTCTTGATTTGGGGAACAACAAATTACAAGATACATTTCCAAAGTGGCTTGGAAATCTTCTAGAGTTACAGATTTTAGTATTGAGATCTAATAGATTGTACGGACCCATAACCTCATTCAATTCTACAATTTGGTTTCCCAAATTGAAAATCTTTGATCTCTCTTGCAATAGTTTTACTGGAGCCCTTCCAAAATATTTCTTCAATAGCTTTGAAAGTATGGTCAATGACATATATGAAAGTCAACAAAAAGCAAGGTATCTGAATATACAAACCTCTAGCATGTGGACATATGACATTTCAATCACTTTAATGATGAAAGGTCATGATATTCAACTAGAAAAGGTTTTGACCATCTTAGCTACAATTGATTTGTCAAGCAACAAACTTGAAGGAGAGATTCCAACGGTCATTGGAAACTTGAATGCATTAATACTTCTCAACTTATCACATAATTATCTCAATGGAAGTATTCCACACCAAATTGGGAACTTGACATTGCTTGAATCTTTGGACATATCTTGGAACCAGTTGGTAGGGAAGATCCCAGAGCAAATCACACAGTTGATATTTCTTGAGGTTTTAAACTTGTCTCAAAATCATTTGATTGGACACATTCCTAGGAGCAACCAATTTAACACTTTTGGAAATGACTCATATAGAGGAAACCTCCACTTATGTGGATTTCCGTTGTCAAGAGAATGCAATGACAACAATAGGTCGTCAAATGAACACCAACAACATGTTGATGAGTTGGAAGATAAATTCATGAGTGGATTTACCTGGGAAGCGGTAGTGATTGGGTTTTGTTGTGGAATGGTATTTGGAATCTTCATGGAAAATCTCATGTCTCGAACTGGGAAGCCAAAATGGTTGTTTGTAACTTTCTACGGGAATAAGATACGCAAAACCGTACCAAGGCGGAGAAGGAATGCTTGAATATGCTAATGTTAAAAGGATGAATTTGTTGTTTTTACAAAAGCGTCACAATTAATGTGAGGTATGCATTTTTCTTACTAGTTTGGATTTCATTTTCACATATTTTTATTTTTTGCATTACTTTGGTATTGTTGTATTATTATGGTTATCTTCGTACTTTATTTCAATCACCTAATAGGATTTCAAATTTGAGTGCATGTGGCGTTATTAATGAAGCGTAAAAACTACACTAATGCAAACTATGTTTAATGAAATATTTCTTCATTATTAACATAATATGTTTCATTTATTAATAATGCAACATAAAGTATATGATGATATGCGTGATCTAGAAGTGTGCATCTGCTTGGTTTAGCGTATGATGGGATAGGCAGGTCACTCACTAGAAGTGAAAGTGAACTTTTGATTATCTCTTTAATTTATCGTGGAATAAGTGTTCCTATGGTGATTGTAGAAGTGGATGATGAGAAGTCAATTATTGTATACATTTTAATAATCAGGAAAAAATCATTTAAGTTAACATAAATCAATAATCTATGCTAAAGGCCTTGTGGTCAAGCGGCATTGAGTGATTCTTCCAAGTGGAGGTCATGGTTTGAACCTCAGTGTCAGTGGGGGCAATGTTGAGTCCTACATGTAACAGGGTTTATAGTATTCAAAAAAAAAAAACTATATATAGAATGTTACTTTCTAGGTATAGAACGAATATAAGGGGTGGGAGACTTTCTAGGTATAGAACGAATATAAGGGGTGGGAGTTGCAAATTATATTGTGGACCACGGTCCACTATATATAGAATGTTACTTTCTAGGTATAGAACGAATATAAGGGGTGGGAGTTGCAAATTATATCGTGGACCGCGGTCCCAAAACGACGTCGTTTTGATTAATGAAAACAGACGGATGAATTCGCGCCACTCACTTTCTTTTCATATATACTGCACTTTCTTTTCAACACAACTGCAGTTACTTTTTGATATAACTACAGTTTCATTCGATAATATCAAACACAAATGTGAAACTGTTATTCAGTATCTTTTCATATACACTGCACTTTCTTTTCAACACAACTACAGTTACTTTTTGATATAACTACAGTTTCATTCGATAATATATCAAAACAAATGTAAGGTAGTATCTTTTGGAATGAACTATAGTTTCAATCCGTCTCCCACTTACTAAAACGACGTCGTTTTGGCACCGCGGTCCACAATGCATTGTGAACCGCGGTCCACGATATAGAACTGGGTGGGAGTGGGGAGGGGAGCGGCTGCCTCATTGAGTGTATATATCTTTAGTATATTAAAAATTTACATTGTATCAATGCTCCGTTCATCCTACAAGATTGATCATAGTCCATGATATATATAATTTGCGTAGAGGCTTTAATTTTTGTGCTTTATATTCTTAATAAATAATTAGCTCAAAGACTGAGAGTTGTGCAACATAATTCCATATAAAAAGAACAACTTTAAGATTTTTGCTATGTAATTAAAAACTTTGATATTTTCAACACTAATTAGTTAAGATTTCAATATAGTATATAAAATATCTTATTATAAAATTAACTTACTAAATCCGCTACAAAACAAAAGTTTAAAAATATTAAAAATCTATTCACCCTCCACCAAATAAACTTTATTCATCCAAGACCATCAATACCCTAATACTATTTATTTCAAAATATGTTTAAAATTTCATATTCTAAGCTCGTAATAAGATTAATTTATAGCGTACTTTGAATAACTAAAATTTTGACATATCATCTCATACCAAAAGATCATAAATTCTATTATTATTCATCCCCTCTGTCGAGGTGATCGTATAATTAAGATCGATCTTTTTATTACCATTTACCTTTTAGGTATAATTTGCTATCTATTACATATGAACATAGTTTACTCCGTGCATTGTGGGTTTCTCTCATCACTCAAACAAAAAAATGGCATATCACAAATCATATTTTAAACTAGGTTTGATTATATACAGTACTGTCATTAGCAATGTTCTAACAAATGTTTGAATGCTACTATTTATTTTCAGGTTCGTGCAGTTTTAATAAATGCTGGGCATGCCAAGCTAATGCAGCCACGGAAATTTGTTTTTAATGAAGCTTTATGCTTGGTTTAAGGATGTTTTTTTTATATTTGCTTATCTTCAGACTCTACATTTAATAAGTATTATAAATTAAAAAAAAAATAGTTTTTTCTTCAAACTTCGCCAGCCCCAGAAAAGTTTCTCGCTTTCTTTTCTTGATTACACTGTTTAATACGTTCTTAGTCTAGACTTTTTGTGAAGCAAATTAAAGGGTAAGATTTTGTTTTATTTCTTCTTTCTTACTCCATATCTTCAAGCAAAAAAAAAAAGATTTTTGTTTTTCTTTTGGTGAATGATGGATGTGTAAATGAAAGTTGTTATAAACGGCAGAGACAAATTATTGTTTGGACTCGGGTGTCAAACTTGTAAGGTGGACTCAAGTCCAAAATACACAATTTATATATTGAATGTTCACAATTTACCTACCGAATGTACATTCAGTAGATAAATTGTGACGGCAAAGTGAACCCGGGTCCATGGTATAACTATTGAAGTGCAGAGATATGGGTTTCGGGGTGAATTGAGAAGGGCAATGGCAGTTGCAATGGAGGCGTCCAATTACATTCTCCTTCCTCAAGGGCCATGGCAGAAGGTGAGCAGCTCCATCTTTTTTCTAATATTGAATTGTCATTATAATCAAACATCTAGGATAACATAAAAATTAGCAATATTGAATCCATATATATTAGAGATTGGCTTTCCCTTGACGTCCTAAATGTGGTGCTCTCTCGTCCTTTTTTTTGGAATACAGTTGACCCTATTACATAACCTGTTGCAGCACAAAGATCTGAGATCTCCTCCACTGAGACTCGAACTCATGACCTCCCATCTGAGGGTGGCCACTACATGCCACTTGAGCACAAGGTGCTTGGCACTAAGAGTATGTGTGGCTAATGAGTCGGAATGAAGTAATTCATCTTATTTTCTATATATTTATTTTTTGTTTTATTTTATTATTTTGTAATGAACCAGCACGTAGCGTTTCTGTTACATTTTTAATAGTCTTGACCCCCCTACGTCTAGGGAAACTCATGGTACAGTTTAAGTTCACATACCTATTGGTAACTCAGCTTGTGAAAATATTATGTTTTGGGCAAAATCCAAACTCCTGGGTACATACAGGTTTCTGTTAATCCAAGTTTTAACCAAATTACTATAAGTAACAGCGTTTCTTTATTTATTTTAACTTGACAAAGGAATAATACCGCTAAGATTATATCTGGTGCTTATCTATGGTCTAGTTAATAGGCTTATTTAAACTGCAAACTAAGGTTAATTTTTAATTTTTTTCATGTCTACAATTTTCTAGCGATAAAGATAACACATGCTTCACATGTAGATAGATGGAGATATCAATACGAATGATATGATGTTGTTATCGCTTTGGCTAGTGGATGGGCTTTCGGGGACCGATAAGATATTAAGATCTCTTCTTTGAATAGCTCAAAGGCAGAAAAACCACCTACATGCAAAGGTATCTTGATGTTGTATGTGAATCTACCACCTAAGTTAAGGATACTAGTCGTACTAAATGCTTGTTTCTCATGGCCTTCTCTCAACAAACAGATTGGTTCTGGAATGGCAAGGGTTCTGGAATGATCCATCCTAAGATGGTGACAATTCAATGCTTGGTGGGCGTCGTTTTGGCTCATATATACTTCATTCTTCCCTGAAAATAGTATTCTTTTTACCCATTGCTACGCATGCAAATATTTCAGGTTGTAATTACTCATACCTCAATTACAAGTGATGTTTGGAGACGAATGGTACAAGTTTCGCACAGTTGTTATACCGTGAATCATCATTGCGGACCATGGTCACAAAACGACGTTGTTTCACTAAGTGGGAGAAAACGGCTCCCATAAATCTCCGTTATTACAGTTCATCTGATACTATAGTTGTGTATAATTGTGTTGAACTGATACTGCAGCTAGTTGTGTTGAAAGGGAACTGCAGTTGCGCAGAACGGAGGTCGTTTCATCCGTCTAGAACTGCAGTTGTACTGTGTTGAACTGATACTGCAGTAGAACGGAGACCGTTTTATCCGTTTGGAACTGCAGTTGTGTTGAACTGATACTGCACTTGTGTTGAAAGAGAAGTGTAATTGCGTGGAACGAAGACCGTTTCATCCGACTGTTTTCATTCATCAAAACGACGTTGTTTTGATCCGCGGTCTACAATCCATTGTGGATCGTGGTGCACAGTAAAATTTGCGGGTTTCTGGTAACCCTAAGTTTTAACCAAATTACTGTAAGTAACAACAAACTTTGTCTTATCTATTTTAACTTGGCAAAGGAATAATACCACCAAGATTATATTTAGTACTCATTTATAGCCCAGCTAATAGTCTTATTTAAACTGCAAGCTTAATTTTTAATTCTCTTCATGTCAACATCAATTTTCTAGCGAATATATTTTGATCCAATTTTATCTTGTTTTACCTAAGTCTTTTTGAGATTACTTTCATTTATTAACGACATAAAACATTCTAAACCTCTCTAAATACACATGCTTCACAGGTAGATGGAGATACCAGTACGAATGATGTTGTTATCGGTTTGGCTAGTGGGCTCTCAGAGACCGATAAGATCTCTTCTTTGAATAGCTAGGAGGCAAACCACCTACAGAGGTGTCTCAATATAATGATGTATGTGAATATAGTAATATACCACTTAATTTATTCTTATTTGTTGTCCAACTCCCTCCCTGTACTTTCAATTTTTATTTTATTATTTTGTAATGAACCAACACGCAGTGTTTCTGTTACATTTTTCATGTGGCTTGCGTTACACCAACTCATACATCAACTAATACATCAGTGGTATTTATCTAAAAGTTCGGTTGTTCCTTTGGATTGCGGGGCATTACAAATATAGTTATTCTCTAGGTAATGCAGGGATAGCAAAATCTATAATTGGTCGGAGGTTTGAAGGGGCAAAGTCTAGTATCCTGCCTTTTGAAAAATAAAGTTGTGTCTTTGCTACTAACTATAACTTTTAGTGTATTCCTGGACTTTTAACATACAAAGAGCGACTTACCTAATCCGATACAATATAATTTGATCCAGGGTAGCTGGAGCAGAAAATGAAGTTGAAGCAGCAAAAATTGCACGTTCAGTTGCATCTTCTTCACTTACCAAGGCATGCAACAACATCAAGCATGCTTCAACGCACTGATACACTGCTCTTCAGCAGAGAAGAATATAGAAGACAATAAGAAACTACAGAAAATTTGATGTCAGCCACAAATGGTTCAATTTTTCCCAGACAGACTTTTCATGGTAAATTTGCATTCATTTCACATCATCATGGTACAACAGGCTTGCTATCCCAGATCTCCCTTACTTCAATTAAGGAGGGACAGTATCTTTGGGCTAGGACTTCAACTTGTTCTGAAAAGGGTTTGTTCCCATGGTTCCCTATGTGAAGAACCATTCGCTTCCAGCGCTTTAGACATATTTCTCCGGACCTATGTTCCACAAGATTATCCCAGTCCACATTTTCTATGCAGGTTTCATCCAAGTTATAAAGTGCACCAATTAGGCGATAATCATCAGAATCAGACCATATACCTTCAGCTACCATAGGTGATGTTAACTGATTGTACCACTTCAGACAACAATTTGGAGCATAACGTGTGGACAATTTATCACTAATTGCTGTCCAACAGATGTTATCCCGTAGCATGCCATGCTTGGATTTCTTCTCTTCGGCAATCCTCAATTGCAGATCAGTGTTGACTAAATCAAATAAGTTCTGGTACTCATCCTGAGACCACTGTCCTGTCTTCATGTTAGGTAATCTTATCCTGCGCCATGTATCCTTCACATGACACCTGTGTCTGCCAAGTTCTTCAGCAAGGGATTTCCACTCATTCCCATGTAATTTCTGGTGCTGTAGTACCAAAGCTTTTTCTTCTTCAGTCCATTTATGGTTTTCAGATCTTCGAAATATTGATTGAGCACGATAATAGACTGCAATGTAAGGCCTATTTGGTATGGCAGCTCCTATTTCCTTCCAACAATATTTTACTTCAGGGTGAGATCTACTATTTAAAACCATATCCAAACCTTCCTCACCCAAATTACGTACCTCTATGTACTTATAAATGGCTTCTTTAATTTTCTCATCTTCTATTTTAGAGAACCGCTTACCTCGAATCAACTCCACTTCTTCATTTTGATCATTCCCACTCTCAGGAACATTAGACTCGGGAAATACCTCCAACTCATTGGAAAATCTCACTTTCTTCTTGCTATTTTTCAGTTTTGGATCTTTAGAACAACTATCTTTGACCTGGTTCCGGCTAATATTATCCTCCCCCTTTTTCTTCTTCCTTTTAACCTTCTCCACTTTACCATTAGAGATTTTTCCTGCCTTCTTTTTGTGTTTCTTTTTGCTTTTATGTATCTCAGTTGCAGTTGAATTTACATAACATCCATTGTCTACAGAAACATCATTTGCAGTATCTTGGGACACAGCATGTAACTCATTGTTATTGCTTTCAACCTCTCTTTTCCTTTTCCTCTTTTTTCCTTTATCAACAGTAATCCCATTACTATCCTCCATAAGTGCTCCCCCTTTATTATCTCCTGCACTTTTCTTCTTTTTCTTCATCCTTTCAACACCTTCATTATCACTCTTCTTTTTCATCAAATTTTCTTCCTCAAAGCTTTCATCTCCCTCAACTCTCACATCCTTCACAATAGGATTGGTAGCTAACATATCATTGTTTCTCTCTTTCCTTTTCTTAGACTTCCTAGCCACCACTTCATCTTCTCCAGCCATGACCCTACCATTAGCTTATTATACCAACTTCCACTAGTAGCAACTGCAAAAATGAGAAATATGTCGGAGTGCAAGTAACCAATTACAATATTGAGTGTCAATATTTGTACACTTGGTCGGTCGCTTACATGATTGATCCAAAAACCATAGAAATTGTTTACCTCCAGAAACAGACCGAAGGAAATGACATAACCGACCGACCTCAGTTACCGAAAAAGCGAACAAAAATACATTATTCAAAAATTAATAGTTAAAAATTCCATACATGGAATAATTACATAATTTCAAATTGTCCTGGCTCACTTCCAAACAGGGGCAGATCCAAGATTTTTTGTGACGGGGGGCGAAGTTCTACATTGACTAGATGAATCCTTAAAAGTAAATTTTCTTTTTAAAAAATTTTCCATAACTGAACCAAAAAATATATATATTCGTAACTTATAAGCAATGGACTATATATGCACAAAACATGTATATACAGACAATATAAAATTAACTTAAGACATACTCAATAACACACAATAGTCACATACATTGCATATAAATCACATACATAGCATATAAACATATTACATACTGGTCAGTGATCACAGAAAGTCTGGGAACAGTCATGCAGAGTTTCAGACAATATACTTATATACTTAGAATATTAAAGTACATTTAAAAAAAAAAAAAATTAGAGACATCGAGGATTTTCACTGCTATTTCTAATTTTTCAGAGTATATATATATATATATACTGATCAATGGAAGCAATCAAGCACAGCAGTGAAAATATAAACATCTAAACATAAAACATACAGTCTTTAATCCAAAAAATCCAAAAAAAAAAAAAAAAGAACAATTTTAGGGATCAAAGGACTAATCTTAAATCAAACACATCTGGAAAACTGACAGTAATGAACAAGTGCCTAATTGCCTCATGTTGAATCATGTATGTATATATTTGGTGATTGTACTGCTGTATAGCTTGGGAAAATGGCCCTTTTTTTTTAATATTTTTTAAAATTTTCATGCCCTAGATGCAGCCCAACCATATGAACAGACAAAAAATGCCCACCAAAGGTTTACAGTTTTACAGTAAAATGGGCAGCACAATTAAACTGCATAATTGCAATGAGCATTGAGTAATATAAGCAGTAAGCAGTAAACTTTAAAGTGCACAAATACAATGAGCATTGAGCAATATAAGCAGTAAATTTACCTCGGCTGGGAACTATCAACTATGTCTTCGGTGGCACTGTGGCAGAGGGACCGGGACTCCGGAAGGCAGCGGTAGGTGGCGGACTGGCGGCTGATCTTCTGCGTCGGCGGCGGCGGCAGCGAGAGGGACCGGGAAGCAGTTTCGTCGGCGGCGGCAGTGGAGTCCAACGGCCGCGAGAGAATAACAGCGACTCCAGCCGTCCACCGAGAGAATAGGGTTTTCCTACTTTTCATTTTTAAGTATATATTTTATATTTAATAATTAATATTAATATATATAAGAGTTAATACCGAAAAATGGTCCTCTGACTATTGAGGTAGTACTCCTTTTAGTCCTTGACTTTCAATTCGACCACAAATGGTCCTCTGACTTTCATTTTTGATCACAAATAGTCCTCCATTAAAATTTCTGTTAAATAGGTGTTAAATTTAGGGGTATTATCGTCAAATTGATATATATAATGGTCATAAAATAAAAATGTTTAGAATTTTTCACCAACAAGCATAATTGAAACAATTAACAAATATAAATACTCCTAAATAAAAAATAATGCACCTTATATCTCGTAATTATGCGTACAAAATGAAGATTTAATATTAGAGCTATCTGATTTAATTTAACCAACAAATTAAAATGGATTTTTTTTTTCAAAAACCTTGCTTCCATTATTTTCATGGTTGTGCATGCATGGCCAATTAATATTTTTCACTCTTCATTAATCAATCAAACATTTTGTTTGGGACATAACTGAAGGCCGTCACCGTTGAATTAATATAATTAATTAATTACAAATTAAATTGCGGACATTAATCATGAATTTTTATTTAATTTTTTCATTTATGTAATTTGTCACGTCCATTTTGTTTTTATATTTATTAACTTAATGTTTGAAATTAATTATGTGGTCATATAATTATAAAAAAGAAGTAATCATAATAATATTAATCAATTTGACGATATTACCCCTAGATTTAACACCTATTTAACAGAAATTTTAACAGAGGACTATTTGTGGTCAAAAATAAAAGTCAGAGGACCATTTGTGGTCGAATTGAAAGTCGGGGACTAAAAGGAGTACTACCCCAATAGTCAGAGGACCATTTGTGGTATTAACTCTATATATAATTATATTATATAATATAATATAGATTAAAGATTGAGGGTGTGTTTGGTTCCTACACGAGAATCGGATCAGAATGGAAATCAAATACTAGGTAATGGCAATGGGTTTTGGTGAAAGTATTTTGCATAATTTAGTAGTAGGGTGGAATTGGAATTATTTCCAATATTGTTGTTTGGTTATGTATGATCTTATAATGTGAATAAATGTTTTAAAAATACAAGAACAAAAAATTAAGACAATTTATTTTAATATAAAGACATACAAAGCATCAATATGAACAAAAAATAAAAATAAAAACAAAAATCTAAAAGTACTAGTCCAAACTTAAAAATCAAATTACTAATTAGGAGTGGGAATAATGGAACGAAACTCTTATTTTATTAGGGAATGAGTTTTCTAACTAAAGGGTAATCAATTCCCATAAATAATAGTGTTCTAGAAACATATCAACCAAACGATAACAATGACTTTGATTTCCATTCATGATAGCTAAACCCGTGAACCAAACACACCCTTAGGATTCATTTGGAAATTGGAAAAAGGAAAAATGTTCTTTAAAAGATGAATTAATTGTCAATGGCCTCGTAGTCTAGTGGCACTAAGTTCTCACTCATATGGAAAGTTACTTCAATAGGATGAAAAATAGTTATGAATAAATAATACATTGTAATAGAGTCAGTAATATTTTCATTTTATGATGTTTGGCTAAAAGTTCAAAATATATAATTTTTTTATTTGACTGGAAGTAAAAAATAATAATTGTTTTTTTAGGTTTGTTCATTTATTAAAAACATAAACATAAACTTATTACAAAGTTATTTATTACTCCATATAAAATATTAGTTATTTTAATAATAATTATTACAGTACTATTTATATTAAAATAAACTTATAAATTAAAATTTATAATAGTTATAAAGATTAATAATTGTTATAATAAAAGATGGAACTAAATATTTTTTTAACTTGCAACTTTTTTTTAGTACTACTGACCTGTTGAAGCACGAAGAGTTAATATGGTCTCCACTAAGACTCGATCTCATAACCTCCCATTTGGGAGATTCACTACATGCCACCTGACCAAAATAAATATAATATTATGAACAAAATAAGTTGATTAAAAATAATTTTGGGATGTGGGTCGGAACCAATATTTTGAAATATTACAAATAAGTTGGGTATTTTTCAAATTAAATATTAGTCCACTCTAAATATTAATAAGTAAGACTTAGTGAAAAGTTACGATGTTTTATACCACAAGGCTAGTACTTGATTTGGTTATTCCTTGTTAATTAATTACTACAATCCACTCAAATAAAACAATGTACATAGCGAAAGAATGGAAGAGAAACAAAAGAAGTTACGACAACCATCATGGTATTGCCAAAACCTCAGGACAAAACAACTATAACAAAATAGACCATGTCCTTGCTACACATTTTAACATATCCAAGTACCAAATCAGTTCCTTTCTCAGTTCTGAAATCCAGCTGCAGCACGAGCACGACATGAGCACGATTGTTATATGTCGCTACTTTTCGAGTTTGGGTGTCGCTAACTTCATAATCCCTTACAAAATACACATTTGGATTAATTATATATATAACGCACACAAGACGCACAAGCACTGCACACACAATGCACGCATGATATAGATAACTTCTATAATGGAAGAGCTCTATGTGATTAGTCAGCTTCTTTGCCATCTAGCTATTACCCCTCTCTCTCTCTCTCTCTCTCTCTCTCTCTCTCTCTCTCTCTCTCGATCTCGAACATGCAAAATACTTTCACCAACATTATAGAAGTTGTCTATATCATGCGTGCATTGTGTGTGCAATGCTTGTGCGTCTTGTGTGCGTTATATAGGATGTATGCATGATGGTATTTTTTGGGGGGAATTGCAGCAAGACATTTTTGCACCTGGCGTTGACATTCATTGTTTTCTCAAAACTCAAGCAAGGTGAGCCTAAGATAGTTTCAAGGCTCTAAGCAACGTTGGTCCACAAGAAAGTCACACCTTAATGGTTCGTGATAATGCTGAGAACTTTAAAATAATAAGATAATGCTGATAATGCTTTTGACTGAACACTTTTGCCCATGTTGTAAATGATCAAAAGAAACCAATGACCCCTAATAAAATTACAAGTCAGCCTATGTTACAAAACATTTTCTTATTATTTTGTAGGGTACTTTAAAGGGAATGGAGATTGAACCTAAGATATCGAGTCTCGAACACATGGTATGCATTAATAACAACCGAAAAGATCACAAAAGGTGGAGAGAGTGGGGAAAAAAGGTACGTGGAAGCGGCATGAAAACGTCTATACCTTGTTGAATCTCTTCTTCTAGCTGCATTTCAGACTTGGCCCGCTTCTACTTCCACTTCCTCTTTCTGAAGTACTTTTTCTTCACCATCCCTACAAAGTGCGAAAAGGGGGACATCTTAGGCTACAGAGCGCGAAAGCGTGCAAAAAAAATTGCTACAAAATGTTGATGGTGAACTCAATCGTTGATTCATTGATGAAGAAGAGCTAGAAGTGGGCTACTGGCTAGTTTGCCACTGCCACCTTAAGCAAGACCTTCCTCAAATATCAAGACTACCAAACATGCAAAATACTTTCACCAACTATTGATCCTTGCAAAACGATGTATATCGTGATATCTTGAAGAACCTCTTGTTATCATGTTTTCTCTGCTGCCCATCTCTAATATGGCTTTGACATTCCCTTTCTCAAAGACGTTCAAGCATCAGTCTTGGTTTTTGAAGGTCTAATTATTATACTTGTGCTTGTGTTTAATCTTGGCGTAAATTAAAACTGAACATTCTATTTCTCTGCAGTTGTAATGCAGCAGAGCCCACATTGAGACTAAATCACGTCACAATTATCAAATATGACTAAATTGAGAAAATCCATTATAGACTTATAGTCAAGGTCTATTTTAGATATCAACTCGAA